>VYZS01043153.1:0-16226 GCA_013400695.1 Neodrepanis coruscans | reverse complement strand
TTTTTTTTTCTTTTCCCCAGGGGCGGGTGGACTGGCTATTTTCTGCGGCTACTGCCCGGGTTTAAAGACCACATTTCTTCCATCAGCACTGAAAATCCCTTCCTGGGGGCTAAAGGGAAGGGGAGGGGGGGCTCGTGGTTTCTAACTGTCTTGAGTGTTTTTCTTCAGAAAAGCCGAGCGGAGGCTCGCGCTGCTGGGGGGTCCTCAGATTGGTCGCAGGCCTTCTCTAATTATCTCGGCGTCTCTTCGGGAGCCCCAGAGAGAGACCAGCACTATTCCAGAGTGTTCTCACCCCAACACAGGCCCTGGGAAGCTTAATTTGTCTGTTTTGTTGCACTTTATTGTCAGGTTTTCAGTGTGAGTGTGAAATAAACCGTGATATTTGTGTGTTTTCTTTCGTTTTGGGGGTGTGTGCGGCTTCTCTCAGACATCTCTTGTCGGAATCACTAATTTTGTGGTAAAACCAAGACACCCACTGACAAAGATGTCAAACTGTGACAGTCCCAATACTGAGACCTGAGGAATAGCACTTGTCACCACTTTCCACTTGGACTGTTGACCATCCAGCCAATTCCTTATGCACTGAGTGGGGTGCATCTGTCAAATCCATGTCTCTCCAGTTTAGAGACAAGGATGTCATGTGGGACACTGCCAAATGCTTTACTCATGTCCTAGGAAATATAATAGAAAACAGTTTTCATTTGCCTTTACAGAATTTCTGGGGAGGGGCAGTGCAGATATGAGATCATGCCTGTGATGAAAGGCAAGAAGAGAATAGGACTATGGCACGGAAGAGTCCTTTTTATTAGTAGTTTGCATACTAAAGGCACCAAGCAGTCAGCATTTTTAACAAGTTATCTTCACACCAGTCTTTCTGGGGTTTCACTATACTGCAACTCAAAAAATGGAAAGGCTGAGCATTCTGCAGAGTAGGCGCCTGGATGTATGCAAATGAATGCAAATGTATGCAAAATAGCAAGGTATATTTTTTCTTTTCTGGAGGATCTTGGCCAGTATGGCTGGGAAGGTGTCAAGTGCGGTGACAGTTTTCTGATGTGGACATCTGTCCCTCAGACTGAGACCATCTGCCTTGTTTTCCCATATGCGAGAAGGAAGATACATACCCTTCAGCCTAGATAAATGATAAAGTTTGGATGCAGAAACATCGCAAAGAAAGGATGAGCACCAAATAGAACTGAGATCTAATACTCCATGCTTCATGGAGTTTTTATTTCACAGCTAGTATGATGTAGCAAGCAAATACACTGGAAAGGTCATATCTTATGTCATCTCTCTATGAATATGAACATCTAGTGAAGGTTCAATAGAATAGGAAATTCAGCCCAAATCTTTTTGCAGTGAGTGAAGAAAAGGAAGGAGCACACTGGGGAGAAGGAGGATGTGCTGCTGCATATCTAGTGAGATGGTTTAGGGAAACATAATTTTCCATCTGCTTGGTACTACACCATAGCTCACATCTGCTTTTCCTCTGGAGCTGAGCCACATTCACACACTCTGCCAGTGCTCCTAATCTGCTTCAGGGGCTCATCTGATTTCAGCAGCCATAGCCGAGTTTGTACTGAAGCAAACTGGAAGCTACCAGTCAGTCCATTAACGTGGTTCAGCTGAAGGATAATAATAAGTAACTGGAGTTGTAAATCACCTTGCATACACTAAATCTATTCTGCTCATGCCCTATTCTAGGGGAATGGCTTTAGCCAGTTTGCTTGAGTTTGCACAAAAATGGGTTTGACTCACTCATATTATTAGTATGGTTCAGGTACAGAGGTGACAGTAAACAGTGTAAACTTGTACTGTCTTAGATAATTGTGTGTCTTCAGTGATGGGCATGGTATTTCCAGACTACCAAGAAGTCCCCAGTAAAGTCCATATAGTGTTTCATTGCCACCTCAGTCTGAGCTAACAAAGCAGCTGATAGAATTGAGCATGTTTCCTCATGGGTGACAATTTGTTTAGAGATCAGTTAGGTGCCTTTCAAATATTCTGTAATATTTTTGCACTGATAAGTTTTTCCTCTCTGCCAGGGCAGCATCCAGTGATGGCAAAACAAGAGAGAGCACGGCAGGAAATTACTGACAGGTGAAAGAAGTTAAGATAGGAGGAAAGGATTCAAAGACAAGCAAAAGCTTAGCAAAGGTTTAAGGACCTAAAAAGAAAACCAGGTCTTTTTGCTTAGCTCTCTTTCCTAGGCCCCAGCTAAGAATAAGGGACTGATACAGGATGGAATTTTGCCTCCATCAGAGGAATTTTATAGGGTGAAAAAAACATGAGTAGCCAGGTACGTTTTCCTTCTAGTTTTCTGATGCTTATTTTTGTCCTTGATGCAGTTCTGTTATTTCACCTATGGATTTCCTAATTTACTGCTATTGTAAGCTGGTTTGCATTAAGGGTAGCATTCCTCAAAAGAGGGATCCAGGGCTGTCCTTATACAGCATCTTCTGTCCACAGACTATGCCTCAGCTACTTTCTGGTTTGGTTGTGGGTAGTGCTGGGGTCGTTGTGAAGATGCATTTTCTCATAAGCATTATCTGATAAAGCTTCTTAGCATGTAGTATGAGGTCGCCTGATTTCTATTTTCCTAGGGACATCTATAATATTAATTTGTTCTATGACATGAGATTATAAAATGAGATTGGCAAAATTACAAACTTGGTATATTTTGCTCCAGGTATCCTCAAATCCTGAGGCAAACTCCCCAAAATCATGTGGCTAGTGTAATTCATAAGAATTAATTCTCTCAGGTTTTATTTGTCTTTGGCTCTAGTAGCTTCTAGGAGTCTGAGCTTTCCAACTCTACTTCACAGTGCTGTGAACAACGAGTGTAAAAATGTTTTAACCGCTAGTAAAAGCCGAAGACTTCACCCAGTGATGCAGCAGAGGTAGCAGCAAACAATGAAGATAGATGAAAATATTCTGAGCGATTTTGCTGCAAATCTGAGAATGGGCTCTGCTATAACATCTATCTGATGGGAGTGGCAAGCAGGAAAGCTATACAAATGTAAGAGCCTATGCATCCTCCTGCATGGGCTTCTCCTCTTTATCTTGTGTGAGATTCATTTTTTCATTATATATTTTTAAGGAGAAGGAAGGAAGTGGCTTACATCATCTTACATCATCATTTTTGTTCTGAATTGAACTGAAAAGTTGTTCCAAAATTCAGAGGGATTTTTCAGTCCCAAAGGGATGACTTGTGTACAAGCAGAAACTGGATTCAGTAGTTGAAAGTACTTGCTCAGTTTCAGTTTTTCCTTCTCATTGAGTTTCATTGGCTTTTAAACTGTCAGTTTATTCAGGCTGCTAAATGAAATGTCACTTTGATCCAAAACCAAAACTTCCTGTGTAACAATGATTTGACATTTCTGACTCTTTTAAATGAATGAAAATTGTGACATTAATCAAAACAAAACCTTTTCAGCTAACAACTTGGATTCTAAAAGTAGATATGTTGAAATTAAGAAATATTTGATCAGAAAAATGCTTGCCTATCTCATTATTGGAGTTTGGTGTTAAGGTAAACAATTACTAATTTCCCCTATGAGTAGGAGATAGTGTGTTTTCTTTTGGCAAGACAAATCTTGCTTAGAAATATAAGCCATGGTTTTCACTTATTTTCAACAGCTTCCAAGAACTTATATACTTTTTGAAGACATCTATAAATTGCTTCTTAATTCTACCTTTTCTGTTTTCTGTCAGAGACAATGTTTTTGATTATTTAGAAAGATTGTGCACAAACAACCTGAAGTTCAGAGTGAAAGAAACCCTTACACCACAATGCCAAGGTATTTCTTAAATCCTAAACACAAAAAGTGTGACTGATTCTCATTAGATTCGTTCTTGCTAGATAATCATGTTGGGCAAATTGAATATGCATTTATTTTAAGGGTTTTTTTTGCTTTGCCCTTTCTAGAGGGGGCCAAGAATATACCAACTGGTCTTGTAAATAGATGCATGTTTGATAACATACTGCACATCAAAATGTTTTGATTTCGTGTAGGGTTTCTTCATCTACCACTGAAACTTAGGAACTTCTAGGCTAACGCACAATAGCTATGACAGAAGAGTTTCATAAAGATTTACAATATAGAAAGCATCTTGCTGGACTAATGGGATAAGAATTGGAGGTAGCAGAATAGGAAAACCACAGAAGTAATTTTTTCATGACTCTGAGGCATCATTTACAGCTTTTTTTTTTAACACTTGCTGTTCAGAAGATAGCAGATCTAGCATATGTTACTCTTAATATGGTCTATTTATAATTGTAAATAACTATTCGAAATACAAGGCAATAGAGATTCAACACTCACCCCACTAGTCAGTGCTTGCTGAAATGGTGTAGTTTATGTTCAAATCTACCTTAGATAATATTAGATTAGGTATTAGATAAGAAGATAAAGTCCTATTTATAGTCTGTATTAGTATAGTACCTAAATCTATTGTCACAACCTTTGGTACTTATATTGTAACAAATGCTGGACAGAGGACATAACTGTTTGTCCCCACCATGTGCATGGAGAAGTGCAACCGAAAGAAATGATATGGTGTCCATGTCACATTGAAAGCCTCTGCTAAAACATAAATTAATGAATATTCTTTGGAAGTCCTGAGAACATCTAAAGTATGTTGGAGCAAGGGATGTAATTCTGCAAGAGATGTCAAAAAGGTGCTGGTTTGCCTCCTACCACTGATATCATCTTGACAGGTGGATCAATGGGTTATAAAACATGATGAAACCTCAAGAGCTTCCTAAACCCTGCTAGTTCCTGGGGACCTTGCAAGTTGGCCAGAGTGGCAAATACAAGGATCTCCTCTCTTTGAGGACACTAATATCCTTTTTGCATCAAACCCACGTCTGGTTCCTGCTCATTACCAGACACTGAGGAGCAAAGTCAAATTTTCTGTCTGTCAAAGGCAGAGTAGGACAAAGGTTGCAATGTTTTAATGATGCTGACAATCTGTTAAGAGAATAATGAAGTTCGAAGGAGCGGGTTGGTCAGATTGCTGGTCTAGCAGTGGAGATAGAGGGAGGATTTTCTACCTAAAAGCAGTTACACCATTGCTGTGGTCTTCACAGAAGATATCAGTAGTGTCTGACAGAGCTTGTTGCTCTGAAACCTGTTTTTGTACTGAGCAATTGGGTGCTAGTAGGTCCTTGCTGGAGCAGAGGTTACTCAGAGGGTTGTTTAGGTTCAGGCACAGCCTAAACCCTTGCTTGGATTTCCAGTGAGGCATTGCTGTGGCAATTAGATTCTACTGGGGCACAGCTAGCGGGCAAATGTCTAGTTTATCAAGTGAATGCTGCTTTTCTTCTCCTTCTTAAATAAAAAAACAAATCCTGCAGCAGAAGCTGTGTGTCTATAGTTCTTCACTAGGAGTGTATGAGTACTCTTGTGACTGTGAAGAGCTAGCAAATTACCAACTATTGCCCAGGTCCTTTGCCCTGGGAAGTTCTCTCTGAATGTTCTTGCCTCTTTGGTGGAGACAGGATTGAGAAGGGGCAAGCCTTGCCTTCCTTCCCTAAACTGAAGTGGCCTGCTGCCTCCTCTCCATTTCTTCTTATCCTAATCACTAAGACTGAGTCCCAGATGTTTCCCAAAACCAGCCCCTTTGTTAGGAGGTTGGTTTGCTTCCCCTTACCTGTCACATGTATACATGCTCACTGTAGTTCTTAATTTGCACAGAACTTCCTTCCTTCTTTCCTGGGTGGTTTTTCCTACCTCCTCAAAGTGCTGTGGTGAAGTGCGTATTGCCCAGATAGCTGTGCTGGGCATTACTGAATTCTGACACACAGCACATATCTGCAGTATGCCTGTGCTCTAGCAGTGCTACAGGTGATGGAGGTGGCAGTAAGAGCACTTTCTATCTGCTTCTGAGCTCATCTCTCTCTGTTTGCAGGCTGTCCTTGGCGGACAGCTTCAGCTTGTCCTGTGCAAGGGAGTAAGATGCTATGAGGAGCTTCTGTAACAGCCAGGACCTCTTTACTTGATGTAGCATGTCACAATTTCATGGACTAGGTTGGTTTAGTGGTGGCTTCTCAGAGAGCATTTTGCCATAGCTGTTTACAAGTCTTGTTGTCTCCTACAACAAAAAGTTATCCTTCAAAAGTTATCCTGTGTAGAAATGAACCTGAGTGAGGGGGAGAGGCAGGAAAAGACAAAAAAAAAAATTCTCCACAAAATCCTCAACACTTTTTCATCCACCTAAACTTTCCTTCTGTGCTGTCACTTCCATTATGTGACGCGCTTTGGCACATTTTCTTTCCTTGCAGTTGTTTTCAGTGCTGCAAAAAGTGCCTCCAGCTTTTGCAACAGTTCATTTGGTTACTGGTCAGATAATCAGATGTATTTGTGAGGAATTTGAAGCTGGAATAAGGCCATTTGCTATGAAACTCTTTTGCCGTCTCCTTCTCCCTGCCCTCTGAAAGCAGGTTGTGCTTCATTAACACTAAATGTGTTTGCAGGATCTGAACTTCCTTGGTCATGTGCTCTAGCTGCTTAGTGAAAATATAGGTGGTTCGTACACCTTTATGTTTCTAGGATCAACTGGTGGAGGGAGGAAGAGTTTGCTGTTAGCTGCCTCTCTCGAAGACTTGGAGTTTTCATGCATTCTTGCTTCCTAAAAGTGGGGGTGGAAAAGAAACGGACCCTTGCCAAATTCACGATGCTGGTTATCAGCTAATTCTATTGTTTACAGTTCACACAGCAAAAGAACTGCCTGTATTTGGCAGTGAGCTTGAGTTCATCTGCAGAGTGCAGGACAAAGCTGCCTGCTTGTTTTCTTCAGAGGCTTTTGGCTGGTGTTTAATTGTAACACTCAGTGGCGGTGTGCTTTGCTACTTTCTCCTTGCTGGTTTCAAGACTCTTTAAAGAGGGAGGGTATCATTGCCCTTGCTTTGAAGAAGGAAACTTAAGCTTCTAGACAAGCAGTGTGGGGGTGCAAGTCCCAATATATTAGATGGAAGCTGGTAAAAAGACAAAGAACAGTTAGGAGTTCAGAGAGTCCTGTTTCTTCCCCGCGCTAATATACACTGGTGCTGAGTAGTGCTGGTAGAGCAGTTCAGGTGCTTAAAAGGAGGAGTCTGCCTTGTGATGACTCTTTTCAGTGTTGGTGATCAAGGCAGGAAAATACATGTGGGGAAAAAAAAGACAAGAGTGAAAAAAATCATCAAAAGTACTCCAGATCTGGATGAGGCTTTCCCAGGGTACTATCAGCACCAGCCTCACACAAGCCAAGGTGACATTGTCCTAGGGTGCCAAGACTGGAGCTTTCTTTGCAGTCAAATGTATCTGAGGCTGGGTACTGCTGCCTTCCAGTGGTGCCACTCTGTCATGGGGAGCAGTGCTGGTGTCACCTAATGAAGTACCAGTGCCACCTCCCTCTGCACTTGGAGCTGCCAAGAGGAAATATCGGCTTCTGCGTCATTAGTGACAACTTCATGTTGTTGAAATACTCTTTGATCCTTCCTCCTCTGCAAAACTGTGCAGTGGGTGGTAAATTAATCCCTGGAGTTCAGCCCAACATGTATGCAGAAGACACAGGGGGAAAAGTAGGTGATGCTGCACTAATACTGAGAACTCAGATCTTGCCTGTGCCCTTGGTTTTAGCTTGGTGTTATGCCACTGACTGCAATGGCAGAAACTGTTATTTACATCGATGTAAGTATACACAATCCATGTTTCTTTCCTCATGTCTGCTGGTGCAATCATACAATAAGCATGAAAACAGATGCCAATGCCCTTCTAATTATATGTTGTAGTCATTCTGGAATAGAACAACCTGGTTCTGTCTACTCCAGCTGCAATGAAAGCTGATGTTGTCAGCTAAGTGGGCTTAGTGTTAGAAAACTGGACAGTATTGCTTCTTGATGTAACCAGGAGCAAAACAGTGGAGAATCCACACAGGCTGTAGTAATGAATGAAAACTGAGGAATAACCAAATGCAGCTGATTAAAGAGACTTACAGTTCACACCAGAATGGGAGGGACAGAGCCTGTCACATTAAAAGGATGAGCCTTCCTATTTTCACGTATTTTGCTTTCTTACTTTTACTCCGTCTTCCTCTCCTCTCCTTTGGGATGTAAATTTCCAAACTCAAAAGTTAATATTATTTTAAGACACCCAAAGGGGAAAGAAGTGTTGCTCTGTACATGACTGTAAAATGGAAAAAATATACTCTTAACATATAAAAGGTTGTAAACTTCGTAATCTGTTAGCCAGCTTGGTGTGAGAGCTGAAACAAACTGATGCTCTGCTAGAAGAAAAGCTTTGCTGAGAATCCCAATGACTGGATCAAACTACTGCCTGCTGAAAATATCTAGTTCAATCCCCTTAGCTGTAGCTAGGATGTGGCAAATGACTGCAGCACATGCTGAAGATGCTTTGAAGTGCTTTTTTGCTTTTATTTTTGCTTTTTTTTTTTTTTTAAGAAAAACAGAAACCAAAAAACTTGAGCTGTAAAGCACACAGTTCAGGAAGGTCAAGTATCACATGTGAATATTGCTGACTGCACAGCACAACTAAGGCCTGTACTGAACAAGGTTGGGCCTCTGTGGTTCTTTGTAGATATTTAGTAACAACCTCAAGCAGAACATCTTCGTTTTCCACAACAGTTCTTGTAGTTCAGCAAATGCATATTTTTTTAAAGAGCAATATGTATACCCTGGCAATTGCTATTTTTGAGTAAAGCTGTATTCCACTTATTAAAGCATAAGAGTTAAGCTGTGTACAATTTCAGAGAGCCTCATTCAAGGCAGAATAGCTACTCTAAAAACGGCGCCATGGGTTAATGACTTCCAGACTGTCCAAAGCTGCATTCCTTCAATATTCTCCATCAGTGCAGTAATAAAGACTCTGAGCCACCTGGGCTGCATCTGTACTGTGTGGGAGGTAGAAACTGTGGTGCACCCCACAGCCCTGCTCCCCTGGCTACCCAGATGACGCTTGCTGTTGAACTTTCCTCATGCCATATGCCCAAGTCTCCTTCCAGTGGAAGCATGAAATGCATTGAGATGGTGCGTGTCATCTGGGTATCTTTAAGTGTTGAGTCTGAGGGTTGCTATTGCAAATCTGAAGCTAGCCATGTATTCTGAGGGAAATGTATGGACACTTAAAAATTTACTTGAAGTGTATTTCTGCAGCAGAGATAAACCATCTGTTCTGTGTAATTGGTTTCACTGACTGTACCTTCTCTTTCAATAAGCCTCAATGGTTAGTTTTGCATTTACATCACTGAGACAAGTTTGGCTGGCAAAAAAAGGTGAGGTCAAGGAATGAAAAACATTGTGAGAACTACGGGAAGAAAGTAGAAGGACAAGGGAGAAAGTAGCCTAAAGGAATGGAAACAGGAAACAGCAAACAGACTCCAGGAAGCTGAAGCAGAACTTTTACACACTGTTTTGCTTTTCACATGTAGTAGACCACCTGTGCAAATAGGTACCTTCATCAGGAGCAGCAGTTCAGTGTGGCTTGTTACATTTGGACATTGATTCCTTAAAGAAGGTATACTCTTAAGGTTTGGTGAAGCACTGAGGGGGGTTCTGTCTTCTGGATTCCCTGTATTTATTTTTTTTTAACATATAATGTCTATGCATATGCAGATAGATAGATAGATAGATGATATAAAAATGTTTGTGACAACATGCTGAATGGCCTTACATGGCTTGTTTCATTTCTATTGGAACAATGTTATGATGGAAGGAAGAGTCTGCATTGGACTTCTGTATGAGATGATGGTGATAGACACTCTTCAATCAGAACCCCCTACCCAAAGCAGGGTGAATTGAAAACTTGAGTAAATCAGTTATGTTTCTAGTGTGCTGCTAAGAATAAATAGCTGTAACTGGTAGCTGTTAGACATTAATGAGAATGACAAAGCATACACTTACAAGCCTCATCCCCAAACCCAGAACTTAGCTTGACCTGCCCCCCAAATTAGTTGATCCTATCAGTCCCCTATTTGGATGTCTGCTTGGCATGAAAGTGTTTATTCCTTTGCCCTCACTTGTCTTGTTTTTGTCCCAAGGCCCTCATGAGAGGTTCTCTTGATGCTACTCCCTGGAACTTGCTAAGGTCTATGTCCTCAATGGCAAAACTAGCTCATTTCCTTTCTTGTTTCTGAACTGTTGATATGAAATAGCAGATAGTAATCAGTCTTTTCCTCTCTCTTAAAAAACCCAAACCACTGTCCCCAATGAAGGAGGCTTTGTCCTTTCCACATAATCCTATCTCCCCCCTGCTTCTGGTAGAATCCTCCATTGGGTACAAACCTGTTTTATTTGGAGGATTGGGATACAGAAAGTAAGCATGTGTTTCTTTTTGTTTTTGTTTTGGTAAACCTTGCTTGAAAGTCACTTGAATCTCAGTGGCCCAACATGTTTATTTTGGAGAGAATACAATCCCAATTAAGCTACAGTGGTAATTGTATGTAATACGTATTTTGTTAAGTGGGTAAGTTATCCACAAGTCCCAGATGATGATATGTCTTGCAAGAAAGATGCTGAAGAGGGCTAAGACTCCAAGATTACTGTACCAAGTGAGAAAGTGTCATCAGACGGTGAACAAAATGGAAATGTTTGCTCAGGGGAAAGAACCAACCATCTGACCTTGTGTTCATGCATCTCTTTTTACTGTCGCTTTGAGCCCTTGTCAAGTACTCATTACAGAATTTCCTCTGAGACTTGAATGGATTGATTTAGCTCATCATTTGCAGTGAGGAGAGTGAGGAAAGGTGAGCTGATGAGACCTGTGTGTGGCAGAGCCAGTGCCTCACGTGCAACCTCAGGCCACCCTGTCCTGAGCTTCCCACCACATATATTGTTGAGGAGCTGCCCTACCTCTAAGGCAATGGTTGAATTTGGGATGTTTGAATGTTTGCATAAATTGAAATGGATGAGGATAGGAGTTGTCCTTGGACATGTTGCTGGGCTATGGCATTAAGTGCCTGCTCTACAGGGCTGTGCAGCCAGGGAAGGCAATCACTGGTGCTGCCACACTGAGAAAGTGGTCTTTAAAATGAGGAGAGTTAGGTGGGCATTCTCCTGTTTTCATTTTTTATTTTTCTATAAAGAAATAAGAAGTACTGAGAGTCTGTGTGTGCCTGGAGTCTCTCCAAGCCATTTCTCAGGAGTTACCAGTTTTATTCTGGGAATGATTGTTGTTTTTAATCCTGCTTCTTGTCCCTCCCAGCCTGTTGGGTTTTTTTTTTTTTGGGCTCTGCTACATCCCTCTCTGCTGCATTCCCTTTACCCCTTTTGCACAAATTACAGTAGAGCTTGCCTCAGTTAAGAAAAAATTGGGCTATACCGGGTTAGGTAAGGCTCCTGACTTGTCACAGAAAGGGTGGTGAGTAAATGTGGTCACAGCTGAATTTATTTTGGAGACAGCCCACTGATGCCCTGCCCTTTGCCCAGGTCCTGACACAAGCTCCAGCTGTGCTGGGGAGAACAGCAGTTTTGAGGGGCCAGTCATCGTGGAGGAAGGAGGAGCCTGGAAATCCCCAGTGCAAAAGAGCAAACATATTATTTTATTTCAACCTGAAACATGCAAGTTACGTGGCTTTGAATTTTCCTTCTCTATTTTTTATTTAGAGTAGAAAAGAATCTGCAGATCCAAGTTAAAAAAAAAACAAACCACCAAACATTTCCATTCCTTTCATTTTCACACATATGTCATGATTTGGATAATCCTGTCATTCTAAAATAGTGGTCTTGAATGTGCGCAAACTGAGAAAAGCCAGTAACAACTGAGATGGCTCAGCGGGAGGAATGAGTTTCCCAGAGCTTTGCCCTCCTCAGGGCTGTGTTTTTTCCCTTGCCCTGTCCCTTTGGCGCTGGTGAAAGTCGAAGGTTTTGTGCAACAGCTGCAAATCGTCTCAAACCCATCTTTGGGTCGGAGGGGAGGGGAGCGTGTGGCTTGTTTTTGTTTTGCTTTCCCCAAGCATTGCGCAGTCTGCGGTCTGCTGGCCGAGGCACCAGCCCCAGAAGCTTGTGACTCAGGGTGCTGGTGATGTTCCAGGGCAAGAGGAGGGCTGTCCGCAGCCCATCGTGACTTGGGAACCACGGACCTACGTAGGCGCTGAGCTCGGGGATGGGGATGTTCCTCCTCCCGCCACAGAGGAGCCAGGAAGATCCCCGGCACCACTGACGAGTGGTTAGGCACGATTCATACGTATTTGGAAAGGTCTTTGGGAATACAGCTGAAAAACAAACTGCTTCCCCTTGATTTTTTTTTTCTCCTTTTTTTCCCTCCTGCAATATTTAAAAGTCCCCCGGTGCTTCACCCTCCCTCATAACACTCCCACAGCTCCTCTGTCAACATCTCCCTTAAAACCGCAGCTAAGCAATTACCACAGCTGCTCCCAGGGTGCTGGCTCCCGGAGGGATCAGCAAGGGGTGCCGCAGAGATCTCCCCGCTTGCCTGCTGGTTAAGTTTAGCAAGGAAGCCAAATCGGGGAAATCCCACGTGTCTCTTCTACCGGGGTAGATCAGCCTGCTGTACGCTCTGTGTGTGTGTGTGTGTATATATATATCTGTGTATGTATAGAAAGATATTATTTAGTGGCATAAACTCTCATTAATGGCAATGAGATTTGTGTGGCTTACAGCCCCCAGGAAGCTATTTGATAGCTTACTCCTAATTTGCAAGTCTTTGAAGCCAATTGCCATACCTGGTGATTAAGGGGGTTTTTGCAATAATCTTGTGCAGAGAAAACAGAGGCCTCTTGGCGGTTTGCATGAAAAGGCTGCTGAGTGAGTCCTGTGATTCACGGGCCAAAAATAATGTGTTCTGTTTAAACAACGTTAGCTCTGTGATACAAACTGACAAAAGCCAGCAAAATTTAAAGGGACCCTGTCAAATCAGGTCTAAAAATAAACCCAGCCAGCTGTGTTTTGGTGAGTGGGTGCGTGTGCTCACGTGGTATGCTCCCTCTGCTTTGCCAGTTTTGTCTTGTGGGTTTTTTTTTTCTGAAACAGCCTAATATGACATTTGAGCTTTGCTATCTGGTCGATCGGTGTATGAAATGACCCTGTTCTGGGAGAAAGGGTCTGGCTCTGGCGTGGGAAAGTGCACCCCCATCCCTGGCCCCAGAGTAGCCCCATCTCTAAGGGAGGTGAAAAGTGGCTGGTTTGGGTCTTAACATCCTAAAAGGGTGTTGCAGTAACACTGCTGGGTACTATCCTTTAACTCAGCATGATGGTGGCAGCGCAGGGTTCTATCCATGCCCGATCTTGTGGTGTTTCTTAGGAACTCTCAGGATGAAGTGGAACCCCTTCTTCTCTTCTCACCACCCTGGGTTTTGGAGGCACCTCCTTCCTGAGGAATGTTGTGACTCTCACTGCCCTACAGGTGCCCATGAGATGAGCTCCTTGCCATAAGATAGCTCCTACTTGTAGGTTAAAGCTTACTTTGAAACTGGGATTCCCCTTCAGATCTGCAAAATATGCTCTGAAGCATAAACAGGCATAGCTTTGCCAATTTGCACCTTGTCCAACCTCACCTTGCTCTTCCCAGGAAACAAATCTATGCTTTCTATCTCTGTAAATGGAATTGTTCCCCTTGCCCTGTCCTCCTCCACAGCACATGAAAAAATGCATAAGATGAAGCCTCTGTGTGTGTGTGTGTGATGCAGCTGCTTAGAAGAGCAGATGCAGGCTTCAGTTAGTTTCCTCATCTAAAGAAGAAATGGGAGATAGAGGGTTGAGTATTTCTCAATGCCATTTACCCATGTGCTGTATTTCCCCTAGACCTGTCTTCTTATGTCGGAAATGGCAATAAATAGCTACTGGGGAATTCGCTTCTCCAGAAACCTTGGTGAAACCCCTTTGCCCTGTACCCAGAAGCACCTGCCCTGTTTCCTCTTTCCACACACCCACCGACTTTCATACTTCTCTTTCTGCCCTCTTGAGGTTTCTATCGCAGAGGTCCCTGCCCCATGTTTGCCTGCAGCAGGACGTTGAGTATCTCCTTCTCCCTTAGGTAGAAACCACAAAACCTGAGAGGTCTTCCATGCCAGTCAAAGAAAAGAGCCTGAATTTGGATAATCCTGTTGTGGAGGATCTAAATAACTTTCCCCTTCCTGTTGCAGCAGGAGATGGGTGAAGGATTGAGGTGCTCCATCACCATCACATTTGGATTTTTTTTCTAGGTGTGATCTCATGTTAATTCAAAATAACATTCCCAAAATGCGGTATTCTTGCCCAAAATAATTACAATAGTAAAACTTATAACAAATCCTCCTCCCAGTATGTTTCAGAGTAACTGAAGCATTTCCATCCCACTCTTTTTCTTGAGGGTATAGGTGGGGATTGTATCTATTGAGTCATGGTACCTGATTGACTAGCTTTGAAATTAAGTTAAACAACTCTATTTTAGCACACTGAAACTGTAAATACTGCTATTGGATTCCTTTTTGGTATTGACAACATGTAGTTTTTGATGTTATTTCCAAAACAAAATGTCATCAAAACTTCATGTCTTGGCATGATTTTGTGCTTCTCTGATTTTGCTGGAAGGCAGTTTTCCAAGGGAACTTGTGCTATTCCTATGGTGGTTTTCCTTTACTGGATGTTTACCACATCAGTCATCTTCGACATGGAGGTGAATTCTGTATTTTGCTGTAAAAATATAATAAAGCTGATTACAAATAATGCTGGTAATAGGGTAATTATACTGTTGTTTGCATTCTAGTAATTAATTTTTCTGTTCTAGAGCATTCTTCCTTGGCTCTGGGCTTGTAAGTGTGGTAAAGGACAGCAGTGTCCAAGAACGAAGAGAACATCTGCCACAAGGAGAAATGTGGCAGATATTCAGAATATCCAATAGCCTCTGGTGTTCTTCCAGGTGTTCACTGAGGGGGAGAAATAAGAAATCCTTCATTTTGATCTTATTACTAGTGCTGAAGTGCCAAAGGAGTTCAAAAGAACTTTTCATCTTAAGAAGAAGAAAGGAAACTTTTAAGATGTTCCTCTGAAAATAGTTAAATGGAAGACACCCAGATTATGGTCTTTTATATCCACTGATCTGATCCTAGGAAAGAAAGATGGACTAGGGGAAGAAAAATAATTCTAAAGCATTTTTGACTTGAGGTCAGCAAATTTGTTACTGTTCATCAACAGGAATTCATTATTTGCCTGAAAAATCAGAGGTCAGAACAAGTGTTGCAGAAAGCTCATGTAAGAGCCATTCCCAAATTTCTGCTAGAATACATTCACCTTTTCCATTTTTTGTTTGCAAATAGATTTGCTAGTGAGACAGCTATAAAACGAAGATTTAAAAAAAAATGACAAGAGGGTGAAATCACAAGCAAATGTCAGAGCAGTCCCAAAAATGCAGATTCTGAATTCATGATAAATGTGTGAGATTTTTTCCAAAAAAACCCGGAGTTAATCATTCAAATACAATAAGACACTGGCTGATTTGTATGTTCAATCAAGATTAATCACCACAGCTTGAATTTTGAATATTAAATGTTTGTGGAGTCTGCTCACAAATTATGTGCATAATTTTTGTCATGTAGATTAAGCTATTTGATGAATTATGTCACCCAACACATGTCTAAAAGTCGGGATATGCTGGTGGACAATCTGCAGAGGAAGATATGGGTGTGAAGGACTACACAACATCATTTTCTAGTTTATTCATTTCTGAATTTGATTCCAAGATCTTCAGGTCTTAATTTTTCAGCAATAGCCATTGATTTACAACCAAGTCTTTGCTGGGGGGAGTTTATGGAGGAGATATTTGCCTTCAAGGTTAAGGTATCAAAAGCTGGTATCTACTGCTGCCCTGCAGAGCTGCTTCCTAGGAGCTATGTAGCTATAGCCTATTTGGTCTGCTTGTGTCTTGCATCTCCTTCTCATGTTGCTGCCAATTGCAGCCTAGGGAGGTAGGCAGAGCTAGTGAAAATGTCACTGGCATCTTGAAATTACAGGAATAAAACGAACAGCCTTAACTATGTGAAGCTGATGGTTAATCAAGTGAAACTAGGAATTAAAAAGGAATTAGCTTGCTGAATCAGAGAGAAGCAATGGCCTAGATTAAAGAAACTAAAGTGAGTTGGTAGGTGAGAGCCAGTAAAATTCAGGACTTCATCAACATGCAAAACCAAATTGAGTAGTAAATGTCAGAGCAAGAGTGCATATGAAAGCACTATGTAAGTCATAGAATTGCAAATGGGTTTGTATTGAACAGGGACCTTAAAGATAATCTAGT
>VYZS01043149.1:5412-16365 GCA_013400695.1 Neodrepanis coruscans | reverse complement strand
GGCATCATATCAGGATTTAGAGCCCTTCTTTGATCTCACTTTCCACTTTTCTTCAGCTTTCTCATCTGCCTGATTTTCCTCCTTCCCACACTGCATTGTCCATGTTTGTTACAGATGTGGGAAGCAGTGGTTAAACCCTTCCTTCCCTCTACTCCCCTTTTTGGTCTGTTTTCAAATAATGATGCCATTATCTTTCGGCAGCAGGATTGGATTAGGTGTCTCCATTCATTCAGTAAATCAGTCAAACCAGCCAAAGAATATATTAGATAGAATCACAACTTTATCTGTCCAATACATAATATACCAATGTAGCACAAGAAGGGCTGCTCAAATTGATTGAATTGGGTTTTCCTACAGTGCTGCTTTGTGTATAGTGGGAAATATACTGTATCAAACGATCTACAGGAACAGCAGCCATGGTGTGACTAATCTCAGCAATACTAATACTGAATAATCTCAGGAAACTTGAACAGGAGGATCAATGTTCCACTCACTTCATATAAATGGCCTATATTATAAGAGCCAGCAGATAAAGGTTAGATGCTGTTACATTCAGAGATTAACAAATATGACACAGGTGGGGTGTATCAAAAACAAACCCTGATCTCAAAGGTGCCCTGCAAAAGACCTTAGATCTAAGTAAATGAGGCCATCAATATAAGGTGTCAGGCACCTTAAAATAAGTAAAATTTTTTAAAAGTTCCCATCTGTTTCAAAGTATTTCTTAAACAGTGTACTCCAGATAAATTTTTCCACACTGAACTTCTCACATCCAGCCCTTCAAAGACAGTAAGTTAGTCACCTGGGCCAACTACAGAGGACAAAGTGAAAACTCTAAGGTGATGGGAGGTTGTCAACATTAGCCTGCAGAGAAAAAAAAATCCTAGAAATAATGCCCTAGGGAGCACAAAATGGGAACTTCTGCTAGGAAAAGCTTTTAGATGAAGAGAGCTTATTTGAGCTTCCTGTCATGGTGTGGAATAAAGGGTTTGCACAATGTCTTTTCCAGGTCCTCCAAGGCCAGAGCTGGTGGCTTTGATGCACCTTAGCTCAGGCAGGAGGGAAGATGAGCTCCAGGGATTCACCTCCCTGAGGGAGGTGGTATTTGGCACAGTGAGGGAAGAGGGCGAGGAGTAGTGACCTGAAGAACATTAGTTCACCTCCCAGCCACCACTGTATTTTTGATGTGCCCTTCTCACCTGTGATTCCTCTATAGTTCAAGCAGCTAGGGATAGGTCATTTCTATTCAGCTGTTTAGGAGGTAATTTCTTTGGGTTTGGTTGTTTTGTTTGTTTTCTTTTACCTTTTTAAGCTCTGAAAGATAACTGCCAAATAATGCTAATTCCACTTCTGTCCTAATTCTGAGACTGTTTCAGCCTTTGTGTACTGGCCTCTCCCAGCAGCTGTGCCAAGGCAGTGCTGCAGTGGTGTCTGTCTTTTAGTGCTTTTTACTCTTTTCCATCATGCTAAAAATCACACCGATAGAACTTTTTGATTTAGACCTACGTTGTCTCAAAGAAGGAGGGAATTATTTATAATCAGAGGGGACCAGGTTTTCATCACTATAGATTGATGCATGTTTTAGAGCATTCACCTTTAAGGTATCCAGAATACAATCTGCTTGATCCTCTGTGGATTGTAAATTTCTAGAGTTGGACTTCTTTTTGTCTGCCAAGGAAAGCTTTATGATCACTATTACATTATCTTTTCTGTAGTACTGTGGAACTGGGGCCCTTCTTCCTATCAGGAAGCCTTTTCTTTACTTTCCTACTAATAAAGTGATTCTTAGACTAGGGTTCATCCCTAATAAGCAACTTGAGAATTGCACCTGAACTAAGAAATATTTTTCCCCTCTGCGTGCCCTAAGCTTCAGAATATCAAGGAGCCTACATGCTTTGAATCTAAGACAGAGCTTACAGTCTAACAGCTTTTTTATCACCTTCCATCAAGCAAAAAAGCCTCCAGGTGGATTAAGCTGTGTGTGTAAGAAGCTTACAAGGTAGCAGGTGTCAAGTCCCAGTAAAGGTCATTCCATTAGGGCTATTCTCTTCTCAGACACAGCTTTCCTTGTGGACTTCTGTAAAACTGCCACTGAGACATTGGTGCATTGCTTTACAGAGCAGGGATGTTCAGCAAAATGCTGAAGCGTGCACAGCATATTTGCTCAGGGGTTTTAGGCTGAAGTCTAGCTTTAGGAGTGTGGCCCAGATAAAACACAGTGGCACTGCTAGAGACTGGTATCAGGGTAGGAAAAATGCCTTCCCATGTTTCTAGTCCAGCCATCCAAAAAGGTCCAGATTAGGTGGACAGGGTGTTGACAGTATACCACAGAAGAAGTAGTAAGCTGTTAAAAAGAATTAAAATTCAAAATCCTTGTTGCATTGTGATTGAGGGCCTGGAATGAACCTGAAACACACTTGATGTATCCTAGTGTCTTTTGTTACTAGATCAAAGGAGAAAGACTTGCTGTAAAAATGAATAAAAATCATGTGACAAGTCATTCTGCCAGACATTTGAAGGCATGAGCAGACAGCATTCAATCAGCACTCTTGGATCGTATTTCTGATTGTATCTTCACAAAAACAAGGATCAGAAACAGAATTTCCTTTTCTTCTTCTTTTTTTTTTTTTTTTTTTTTTCAGTAGGAAGGGTGTAATGTGGGGGGCTCTAGCCATACACATAAGCCTTTCTTGCCCAGACTGTGCCTGTAGCTTTGCCCCAAGCTGTGGGCTTATGGGGGTGAGCAGGAGGTGAAGGGTGGAAGAGGCCAGCAAGGCATGATGATACTTTCAACATTTGATAAAGCTGCTCTAACTGACAACTTGGGAAGGAAGAGTTTGGAAAGCTTAGTCAGACTGGTGCTATTTCAAAGCATGCTGTATGAAATCTTGCATGCCTGAATAAAAATTAAAGCTGAAGAAGTGACTTGCAGCAGACAACCATCCTTCAGAAAATGGAATTGGTCTTACAGAAGCCAGACTATGCTGAAGGAAAGAAATTTTAAGAAATCTGATCAGATGAGCACAAAGAGCAACGAATTCAAATGTATCTGTGAAGGAGAAAACCTGCCAGAAATTTGTTCTAAGGACATTGCAGAGAAGTCAAATGATTTTGCTGCTTCTGTCTTCCCTTCAAATATCTTGAGCAAATACTACTTTTCAGCCAGTAAAGATGAACCATGCATTGGCTGACATGCCAATAAAAGAAATGTTACAGCTTGATGTTAATTCATGATGATAAATCATCTGAAAGTATATACGTGAGAGTTGTGAAGGATCTTAAAATAGAGAGGCTGAACCACTGGCAAGAAAGTGCAGTCTTTGCTAAGGTAATGTATTATACCAGAAGACAAAGACTTGCACAGGTTTATCTATAATTTAAATGGGCTTCAGTAGAGATTCAGGAAGTTTTCTAATAGTAAGCATTGCTTTGGTACCTGAGAAATTGGTCGAACTAACATTAAAAGCCATGTTATAAAAAAATATAGACGGTCACAATGTTAGCTCTAGTTGGCATAATTTCTGCAGGTTTGATATGGTTAGGAAAGATGCATTTGCAAAATTATTTGGATTTCAGAAAAATCTTTGACCAGAAAGAAGCTTTACTGCAAGTTTTTTAATGGGCTTTTCTGAAAGTGAGAAGCTCAGTTGTGTGAGCGTTAACAAGTTATTGAACATCAGCTGATCCAACAGCAATTGCCTGTGTACATGCCCCTAGCCTGCAGCAACACTGGGGAACTTTGAAATGGTATGAAAAAGATGAATTAAACATTCCTGTTTACTGTTCCACAAAAACAGGAACGAAAATTTATTTCAGAAAAGGAGAGAGAATTGAAATGGGCTGAGAGACATACTTTGCAGGCAATGGATAAGTAACCTGGTGGAAATCGGTGGTATGAATCCTCACAGGCTTCATTTCTAGGTCAGGTTTAGACATCTCTNGAAGCTTTACTGCAAGTTTTTTAATGGGCTTTTCTGAAAGTGAGAAGCTCAGTTGTGTGAGCGTTAACAAGTTATTGAACATCAGCTGATCCAACAGCAATTGCCTGTGTACATGCCCCTAGCCTGCAGCAACACTGGGGAACTTTGAATTGCCTATATCCCCTTTCACAGTGAGACTGTGCTTGTTTTTTTAGAATGGTATGAAAAAGATGAATTAAACATTCCTGTTTACTGTTCCACAAAAACAGGAACGAAAATTTATTTCAGAAAAGGAGAGAGAATTGAAATGGGCTGAGAGACATACTTTGCAGGCAATGGATAAGTAACCTGGTGGAAATCGGTGGTATGAATCCTCACAGGCTTCATTTCTAGGTCAGGTTTAGACATCTCTGTGTGAAATGAAGGCTTGCACATTCACATTAGATGGAGATAAAAACAACCCTGAGGGCAAACAGACCTTCAGGCTTTAAAACATAAACTGTGCTCTGAATAATAGGGTAAGGAGGAAACTTCTCAAGGATGGTGCACAGGCTCTACCTCCTACTGGAGGATTTCCTTTGCTTAACCACTGTAGATTTTTGTATTGGCTCCCTGCTAGAAGAGACTGATCCAGTATGACAATTCCTGTGTTTTTTCCTAGTGTGGTACAATGACTATCAGTTGAATCATACATTAGATCATGGCACCATGGTGGACTTCTGCTTTCAGTTGCTGAACTTGGCATTTCAGCAGCTCCACTGGCTCCTATACTTGCTAAATTTTAAAGTCCCTGTTGATTTGGTGCTGCAATCGTTCATGTTTCCTATAAGCACGCTCTTCATGTTGATCCTGCTTGGCAAATGGTAGTGAGCTTGAGAGCTTTGAAGGCTGGCTTGAAAACTGTGAACTCTGAAGGTCTTTTTCCTTTTTTTCGCTTTAAATATTTTATCTTCCAGCCTGGAATTATTCATTAGATTAACGTGTGAGCTGCTCCCATTGGAAAGAGACTGGCTGTGAGGACTTTCCCTGTATTTCTTCTTGAAAGGAGACCGTTTATGTCAGGAGCCGCTATTCTTGCAGCATGGCTGGCTTTGAGTGTTTTCTCCAGAGAGAGACTCTTTGGTTGGGAGCAGCTGCCGTTGGCAAGCCTGACTGGAAGAGATCTTTTCCCTGGTGGTTTGAGCTGAGTGGAGACCCTGTTGCAGGAAAGTGCTGCTTCTGGAGCAGGGCCAGAGTGGAGTGAGTGAGCACGGGAGACTCCTTTGGCAGGAGCGGCTTCCCTCGGCTCCTGTGATGGGCTGACAAAGCCCGCCCGTCTCCGGTGTCCTTATAACCAAGAAGGGCTCCATGGCCGGGGGCTGTGGGCTCCCCGTGCCGGTGGCACATCTCTGGGGATGGATCTAGTTGCTGGGGTTGCAATACAGGCTTTGTGTGGCTTTGTACATGCAGAGTGTTTGTTTACATTGTCTAACAGTGATTTGTATCTCACTTAGAGTATGTTTGATTTAGTTTAGCCGCTGTTATCGTGTTTAATATTTTAGTGTGTGTTTAATAAACACAATGAAACCTGCACAACTCTCCACCTCTATAAGGCTTCCCTTGTCTTAGGGAACCACTTTAAGAGATCCCTTAGGTTTTTCACGCAGTTTTGTCTGACCTTTAGTAAAAGATGCCCGCAGTCAGTCTACTGATCTTTGCTGGTCCCTTGGGTGGACTGCCTAAGACAGGTTTCAGTCTGTTTCACTAATAATAATTTGTTTTGCCTCTGTCTGAATGCGTGTCTGGCAGTTTTTTTCTTTTTCACCTCTATTCCGGTGGTCCTGTTCTATTCCACATTAAGTTACTCATCAGTAACAATACATTTCAATTACTTAGATTTCCTTTCACTGATATGGGACAAAGGATATATCTTATGCCCAATATGGTATAAGTTTGTGGACATACAAAAATGTATACACATTTTCTTTAGCATTTTTGATGCTACAGTTAATTATTTCACCTCCCATCTCCATTTTTTGCTGTTTCAGCTTTCAGTGAATGTTTTGTATAATTGTGTATTCTACATGTCTGGGATTTAGAAACCATTTTATTTCTAACACAACCAACTCCTTTTGCATTTTTTAAGTACAAAAGCAGTACCTAGAAATTCAAACTCGGATTTTATGCTGCTAACCACTCCATCTATGAACAGTAAAAGACCTTCCTGGTATGGGGTACAAGTTATCTGCACAGAAGGAAGTGAATATTCTCCTAATTAGATAGAAAGGGAAACGAAGGAACAAGAAGCTGCCTATTCACAGCTAATTTTAGGCTTTCATTTAGCAGTGCTGACATAGAGACACTGATGTACCTGTGTAGGGCCCAGGAGGATGCATCAGTTTAAATAAGATGCTGCATCCTGTGTCAGAGAGCTCTAGGCCTCAGCTGATGTGAAATTCAGACTCCCAGTCACCTTCTTGAAGCACTGCTGAGATTCTGGAGTTGCAGCAGAGTATTTCAGGGGATGACTCCAAAGATCTGGCTCTTAACTGTAAGTCCGTGTTAATTTTTTTTTTCTCTGCTGTAGAATTGACCTGGATCCCCATTATGTTTAATTTAGTTTTTAATTTAGCCTTGATATTTGTTCTAGCTAGCTCAGCCTTTGTTGGTTAAAAAGCATCAGTCTTGTTCTGTCAATGCAACTAAACAGAATTAATTTTTGTTCCTTTTTTTCATGCATGGATTTATTTAGCTGTTGAAAAAGGTGCAGCATAAAGAACTTTCAACTATTTCACAATCTCTCTTTCAGCTGAGTTTAGGTAAGGGATTATTCAAGAGGCAGGAAATATATTCCCTTATCATGGTGATGGTTTTAATTCTAAAAAAACCTATGTCTTGAATTGGAAAGAACCTTAAAGATAATCTACTTCTGACCCCACCTGCTGTAGGCAGGTACACCTTTCCCTAAGCCAGGTTTCTCAAAGCCCCATCCAACCTGGCTTTGAACACTTCCAAGGATGGGGCAGCAACAGCTTTTCTGAGCAATCTGTGCCAGTTCTCACCACCTTCACAGTAAAGAATTTCTTCTGAATATCTAATATAAATCTGCTCTTTCAGTTTAAAGCCATTTCCACTTGTCCTGTCACTACATGCCCTTGCTAAAAGTACCTCTCTAAGGTCTTCTTGGAGTCTTCTCTTCTCCAGGCTGAACAACCCCAACTCTTTCAGCCTGTCTTCATAAAAGTAATGCTCCATCTCTCTAATAAATTTCCTGACTCTCCTCTGAAGTCTTTCCAGCAGACCCACATCCTTCTTATTTTTGGGGGCCCAGAGGTGGATGCAGCACTCTAGGTGGGGTCTCACAAGAATGGAATAGAGGGACAGAATTCCCTCCCTCAACCTGCTGCCCACACTGCTTTTGATACAGCCCAACATACAGTTGGCTAGAATCATTTGGTGCTTTTGGTAACTCCAGAAATATGGGCATTGATGTAGCAGCTTGCAAATCTTCTTGAGCATCTAATGCTAGCTATGCATTTTATTTTTTAAAAAAAAAGAAAGAATTTTTTTTTTAAAGTTGGCAATAACTGCTGTGAGTCATATTATAGCTGTGAATGTGTTTTGTGCCAGCAAAGAAGGAAGCCAGGAGAGAATCTCAGCAGTGAAGCAGCCTTGCTGGTTCTGCTTTGTCTGCAGAGGCTCTGCATAAGCACTTACCTGGTCCTCCCAATGGCAGGAAAAAAAAAGGGGCCACAGAAAGGGGGAATTTTTTGTGATGTGCATATATACATATGAACATACAGGTATTTCCACATGAATGAAGCCATGGTGCTTCCTAGAGCCGCATGCACTGTCCCAGGCTAGATTAAAAATGAGATTGCATATATTTTCTGTCAGAATTATATCACTGGGCTTGAACTTAAGAACAATACACAAAATAAATCCAATCCTTAAGCTTCATTCTCTCCTTTGTTTCTTCCATTGAAACTCAGTGAATCTCACCTGTAAGTTTATAATGAAGGACAGGTCTTGTTAATTCACTGGAGCTAGAGGTATAGAACCACGGTATCATTATTATTTTACTTCAATGTGTCATCTTGTGGTACCCAAATAAAAGGATGATCTTGAAGTACATCTTTGAAGGTCTTGCTGTCTGCTGTATAAAGCAATAAAATTTACTCAGTTTTCATCTATTAAAAAAACAGAAACAGGCAAAATGTGTTACTGTTTAACAAACAACCACTGGCCAGACTTGAGAGCCAGGCTGGCCTTGAGTTCATTCAAGGTTCAGGTTATACCTTCTGCACATCTGCAATCTCTGTGCACAGCACGCTGCATCAATTATTTCTGTTTAGCATGAATAGGATGTGGAAAGAGGCTGTGTCTTGGGTAGGAGGTATGTGCATCATTTTTCCATCCTTTACTACTTCCTCAGTGCCAGCTGTGGCATTGATTACTTCGATATCATTTGGAACCACATTCTTTAAATGTGTATATGTGTGAGTGATTTACATACAAACATTTGTACAAAAAGGGCACATGACTCAAGATTTTCAAAAGTCAACCATGATGCTGGAGTTTAACTGAATCAACTTTTTGAAAGGCCCTGATTTTTCAGGGCTGAGTTTTCGTGCTGTACATCTCATGACCATCATTCTGGATGGCTGAAGTTCATCTGCTCAATGCTATTATTTTCATTTGACAGTAGGACTCTGAATCCCACAAAAAAACCCCGTGTTTTCCTCATAGAAATGAGGACTCAACTAAGTGTTTTGTCATGGTTGGGGACACTGATAAGAAAAAATCTCACAAAACATAATACACTATCAGAAATTACCTTCCTTTTTCTACCCCTCTAACACATGTTAAATTAGCCAATAAGCCTTGAAGCTGTGCATACCTGATGATTAATTTATGTTATTTTGTGCTGTGTGTTTTTTTTTTTTTTAAAAAAGGGTTCTATCAAGCTAGATTACAGCATTGCAGAGTTTCACAATGTAGCAATCCTGTCTTCAATTCAGCTGCTTCATATTGAAATTTCACACACAATAATTGGCTGACCTTCACAGCTATGGCAGAAACTAATTAAAGCTGTAAGGCTTTGCTAGCTCTGCTTTTGTGTGAAATGTGAAGTTTGGTGATAATGAAATATGGGGTGCAGATGTTATTGTCTCAGATAGTCTGTGTCCTTGGTTCACACTAATGAAGAACAGCAATTATTAAACAAAACGTATTTTCAACCATTAATTATTTGTGTTTTGATAGTCTAAATGTCCCAGCAGAGGCTCCTTCTTCTTCTTCACTTCTTCAAAAAGTCATTTATGTAATTTTACAAGCTAATGGCAGAGTCCCCAGGATGCTGCATGAGACTTTTACTGCATTTGGAGGATTGGTTTTAGACTTGTTCTGTGGTGCATTGCACAAGACACTGCACCACAAATACAGAAGTATTATAAACTGGATGGTGTTAAAGTTTGGGAAATTCATTCCTCTAGACAGAATCTGAATAATGCAATCATTATTCCTGTTGTTAGATTCATAAAGCAGGCAGAAAGGGTACATGGAGTGGGCTTTTTTTTGGTGGATGGAAAAGGGGTATATCCTGCAGCCCATCTTTTTTTATGCCTTTGAATGAGTCCTCTGTGATCTGACTTCAGCAGAAGCAGAAGTCCATTTTCAGTCATGATTGAATGGTGAAGCTGTTCAGGCGTCCTCTCATTCCCTGGAATGACTGTTGAGAGAATATTGGGGAAGAAAATCTGCTTTTCCACACTCAGATGAAGTGTGGACTGTGTGCATGTGCCTGTATCTACTGCTGTTCCTGTGTTCTTAGCATCTGAAACATCAACTCTTAAGTGATGAAATATATGCAGTGATATTAAAAGATGAAACTGTTGTTAGGGAAATATCATTACATTTTTGTTCGTGGTTGGAAATGCATGAATATTGTCCTGCCTGACAGGCACGATCACACAGAAGAATGATTCTTTAGAGAAACAATTATTTCAGAGGACTCTTTTGTATAAACATTCCATTGTGAGTTTGTAGATAATGACAGAAGAAGAGTCTGTCTATATGCTACATAGGTATGTGTCTTGAATAGATACTGTTACCTGTACCTCAAAAAGAGAGAAAGAAAACTGAGACAGAAGTGGAGACTTCTGATCCCTCCTCAGTTGACTGATTTCCAAAAGTTGCTTCATTTGATGTTTTCTGAGTAAGGTTCTCTGAAAGTCTTAGCACTTTAAGTACCTAAATATCTTCAGATTGAGAACACAGTTCCTTAACTGGGAATTTTCCATTCTCTAAACAAGCCAAACAGTAACTTGTTAAGGATTGTCTGTATTGGTGTTGACTAGATTTCCCTGCCCCTGGAGTCATCCTCTTGGAGTTAGTGCCAGAGGGAGTCCAGAAATAGTGTCACATCAACTCAGATCCAGGTAGATTGTGGCCAGCTTGGCTCCCAAAGATAAATCCTGGTCTTGAACGTAGGTGAGGGCTGTCTTGTTAAACAGGCAGGGCTTTCTGCCTCCAGGCATTGGACAAAGGCTGCCTGTAGAGCAGCCCTGGATGCAGAGGGTGTGTTCCCTCCAGCCCAGCCTTGACCAACATCACCGTTGGCTGCAGAGATCTTCACATAACTTGACTTGTGTATATTCACTTAGCATCCTATATACGCATTTAATCTCTTGTAAAGACCTTGACATACATGCATGAAAAACAGAGGTACTGTCAGCAGCTGAGAGTTAAGACTGTAAGGTAAAGGAACAATATGCACTGATATGAAAACACTGTCAATATAAAACTGAAGTTTTCCAGGCTTTTTCACTCATGTCTGTTCCGGATTTTGATGGCATCTTGGCTGTGGCAAGTTGCTCTTTGAATGTGTAGCACATACATGCAGAAGTACAAAGCTAGAGACAGGTGGGATGTACATGCATGTATATGTGCACACATGCATGCAAATTACACAATAAGGCAGTCTCCTATTAGTTTCACTTTATGGCTTCTGATGTTTACTGTGACAAATTTCAGTAAGAGGGGATTTTGTATG
>VYZS01043147.1:31853-43502 GCA_013400695.1 Neodrepanis coruscans | reverse complement strand
AACTTGTTTTTCCTTTACAAAGCAATGGCCAGTGTCACTGTCTCTGTGCTTAATGGCATTGAAGAAAAGGAATGACAGGTCCCCCCCACCTAGATTTTATTGTCTATAACCCATTCCCTTTGTAATCTGTGTAAGAGGTATGCAACTAGGAAAGATTTTAACATAACCATGTGTCTGAATTCATATTATGTTATAAAAGGTAAAATGATTGCCCAACATATTTTAAGGTTTTACCCAAGTATTTAAAGCTATTGGAAAATCAATTTTTAAATTTTAATAGCAAACAGTTACAAAGCATTTACACTTGTGCCAGAGTGCTCATATGCTCATTGCCTACACCAGCAGAAAATATTTCTTACTTCTTGCATGCTGGTTTAGATTACTATTTTGGGGGCCAGGCACCCCATTGTAAAACTAATATAAAATGCCTTTGTAATATCTGTTTGAACTTATAAAATCACTTGCCAAAAAAAGGGCAGCATTTAATGTTTAGTAGTTACAATAATGCTTTGAACTGATCTACAGTCCAACATCCATGAAGGTTGGAGCTGTACATCTTCTTATTCCTTTTAAAAGAAAGGGGCATTTTATATACTTTACAAGTAACTAACCAGGGACACAGAGCTTTATGAAGGTTTGGATCTATATTGTGGACTGCTGAGGGCTGAAGGTTGGGAGAGCACCCAATCAATCCTCTACTTCTCAGTAGTCACCACCACCCGCGTATTTTTTCAGCCATGTATTTCTCAATTATTACTTGTTTTCCAGGAAAACAAGGGAGCCACATTGTTAAAGTACTTAAAAAAGACACAAAATATACTATCATATCTGAAGAAGGCCATTGACCAATGTAAAAAACAAAAACCAAAAAATGTAAGCATCAAATGGCAAATGAAGAGAAAGAAAATTCTCTCCTCTTAGGTGCTGGCATGCTGAATGCTATATGAATGTCTCATAGGAAACAATCTTAACAATGTCCTGTGATAGCCAGGTGTCTACCTGCAATAACACTTCCCTGTAACAGCTCCTGTAACAGCTGGGAGGCAGGAACTGCAAATGTCTCCTGATCACAAGTCCCTGCTGTAAGATGGCCCAAAGTTCAGATGAAGCCAGGTCCTTTTCTGCAGCTACTCTGCTAGTCACTCAGACACTTTTCTTCAGACAGCCTTGACACTGCAATGAAGGAGATGGAAGAAGGTGGAGGACATCACTGAGATGCCCCACTTGCTTGTCCTTCTGTGCCATAAGAAGAAAAGGAAAGAAGAGCACTTTTTATTAAGGGTCTGTGTGCCTGGATTTTGTCAGCACAACCTGCAAGCAGGAGCAGAGTAGGAGCAGCTAGGGAGAGCAGAGCTGGCAGTGTAAAATGTCCAGGGAGCAAGGATGAGAGCTCTCAGAGAGCAGACCAAGGAGAAAGAAAAATCAGGTGTCAGGAAAGAATGGCCCGGGGAAGTGGGGAAGCAAAACAGATGGGATGGAAGAGCTCCCATAAAGAGCAAAGCCAGACACTAATTCTGCTTTTGGGAGGAAAGACTAAGACACGTATTGCATTAAAGAAAGCTAACAACACAGACTGCCTTCCCTAATGTTATTTTTCCATGCAAGTGGTTTCCATAGTGATGTCGCTTGATTGCAAGTGAGAGAGGAGATGGCCACAAGGCAATCTCTGCTAGGATGCTGTTCACACCATGAAAAAGCATGAGACCTCGACTCACTTGGAGAAAAAAAACCCCATGCTGTAGTTGCTCAGTCCTCAAAGTATGTCTGGGAAGGAAAAGGTCAAATAGCCTTTTTCTCCTCCTGGGCAGAAGACTTTCCCTTGCTGCCCTGGAAAGCCTGCAGAAAGCAAAATCTGTCACTGACCTTGCTACATCTGCCACCAATAGGCCTGCTGCATCCCAGCCC
The DNA here is from genome assembly GCA_013400695.1 of Neodrepanis coruscans. Taxonomy (NCBI): domain Eukaryota; kingdom Metazoa; phylum Chordata; class Aves; order Passeriformes; family Philepittidae; genus Neodrepanis; species Neodrepanis coruscans. The sequence continues at coordinate 41,597 of VYZS01043147.1, read as the reverse complement.
TTGGGGAGACCAATCAGAAAATGTGCTTGAGCCCTCCAGTCCATCACAAAAATGGCCAAGAGTGACACTGGTAAGCTGGAAAAGCTGACGAAATTTCACACAAAAAATAATTGTCAGTATTCTTTCTTATATTTTCCTACACTTCATTCAACACTGATTAGTACATTAAAGAGCTTTATTGACCCCTGGCATTTAAATGGAAAGCTTTCTTGTTGTAGCACTGAAAGAAGGGACAGATTTTCCAACAGCTGTCTAATATCTCTGTCAACATGGAGATGAAATAGATTTAAGGACCTCAGAAAAGCATCTGAACATTTAGTGCCCAGTAATAATGCATTCCAATTTCCACTCGCAGAAACTGGAATTACTCTCAGTCTGTTCTACTAGCTTTATAAATAAACATCTGGCACAACTTTATTTTTAGAGAAAAAATCACCTAAAAGCAGGCTGCTAGCTGACCATCTCTTTATTAACCCAGTAACAGAGGCATAGTTTTTGAAAAATGCTAGTGTGAGCCATGTGTCATGTTCAGGCCCACAGGGAAAAAAAAGGGTAACAATAAATAACCAAATAACAGAATAAATGAGAGTTGATTTCAGTGAGATTTGTGAAACACACCAGAACCCTTCAGATCCATGTACAGCAGTGCTCAGATCAATGAACAAAGTAAAAGACATCACAGTATTTCTATCCTCCAGCTGCACACAGCACTCCTTGTTGTTAGATCAAGACACTGTGCTGAAGAAAGATCAAGCAAACATAGCCCGAGGACCTGTGAACAGATGTCTGCTGCTTTCCTTGGTCCAGCCTAGCCTGGTACAGTTCATATCTTAAAACCAACAACAAGATTAAGCAATTATTCCCTATACGCTTGTTATTGTCATTCAATAATGCAGCATACAAAATAATAGCTTTTCTCCTGCCATACAAGGTTGAGTACTGCAGAAAAATGTGTTGAAACAGATTAGGTTAGAGAGATAGGTCTGCATAAATAATTGCTGAAAGTCAACTAAGTCAAAATAATAGTAGTAGAGAAAATTAACTTTCAGATAGAAAAGCTACCTGTCTATGCTCTCATTTGTATATTGAAAACTAATTCAGCAAATGAAGAATACAATTCTTAGGACAAAGAAGATAACCCATGGATTCATGGTGATAGCTGTCACAAAAAGTAGGTCAACCTTGAGATCAATCTGCCTCAAGAAGTTTTAAATTCGTTATTATTTTTATTCTTATTCTTACTATCATTATTATCATGGAACCATGTTAAGATTTATACAACTTTTCTTGGTTGCTTTGCCCTGTATGTCAGCAAGTGAACCTAGATTTACAGCTAACTAGGTAGAATAGTTAAAGCAATTCAAGAATTCCTTTCATGAAGTTGAAAAGTGTCTTTCTTTTCTGGAATTTTTTTATTTTTTTTCTGTTTTCTATCTGTCATCAGTTATTTTCTTCAGAATGGGCATACTGTACAGAGTAGATTTCTTCTTCAATAAATATGACTATACTCATTGGAAATCATAACTTCTCTGTGCAGTCAACAACAATTCAAATGTGGAAATCTTCATGACAATTCTCCCTCTCACAGGAGAGGAAATGTCTTTGGTCAGTATCTCATCCCTTCAAGGTCTCTCTTTTTGGTCTTGAAATAATATTTATAGCCCCATTTGTCTTATCAGTGCTGTTCTCTCTCCACAAGAAGGAGCCAGTTCAGAGTAATCATTACCACAATGTTTTATGCAGGAGCCTACATTTAATAGCAAATACTCTTCCCAGGCCAAGTTGATGAGAGCAGTGTCATGTCTGCTGAGCACTTCTGCTGTCTCTGCCTAGCTCATTTGGCATGGCCGATTGATCTCCTTTTCTATTTTTACTTCAGTTTTTGTATTACTATCCCAGAAATGGATATGTTTCAAGTAATCTGACAGATTCTCTCTCCTTCTTGACTATTATTTTCAGTGAAATGTGTTTTGTATGGGTTTTTTTCTCATCATCATAAACACTGAAAAAGTAGATTTTTCCTGGCAAGTTAAAAACATCTGACAATTCTGTATTCAGGACTGAATGCAAGTTAGATACCATTGTGCTGATCCACGATGAACAAGAGCAAAACTTGCAAAACCTCCCCCAAAATCTGACATCTCACAGTTACAAAGGGGCTTTCCTACCAACAATTAGACTGTAGTGGAAGGTATAGTGCATTACTTTTAGCTCTAGTAAAAGCCTTTTCTTATACTTCCAGATGAGAAAATGTATGACTCATTACCTACAAGTAGCAAAAAAATTCTGTATGTTCATTCACATGCAGAACCTAATTTGGACAGGGTACAACTGATGAATTTGTGAGGCATATCAGTGCTGAACTTGTAAAGTTTTAATTTTGGGGACTGTTTCTGCATAATATTTATACTGAGTCTGAAGTTACAGAGCATGTGGCTGAATGTAAACTTTTAGGGAGACTGCATATGACCTGACTATAGTCCATAGTCATGGAGTAGTGCCAGAATCCTTTTTATCACATAAGAAACTTGAAAGATACAGATAACACGGACAATGTCACTAGTTATGTTTATTTTTTCACATGTGGTTCACCAACATCATCCCAATCCCCACTCTGACTTGCCAAGGGAGGCCCATTGGTTTGGTGAAATCTATGATCTTTTTCCATCAGTGTTGAAGAAAACTGTTGCCTGATACTACAAAGAGGTAAAGCTGATTTGAGTTAAGATTCTAAAGTTAATAAGGTACTTTACGTGCTGTGATGCACACCATTGCAGACTCTCCCTAGTTTATCACAATCATCATGTTTTTATTAAAGTTTTGCAGTCTTCTTTAGCTCGTAGCTTTCTCCCTTCCCTCCCTGCTTCCACCTCTCTCCACCCCCCGAAAAGTTTATGTCCTTACAGTTTCAAAAGAAGGTGGAAAAATGTCAAAAAGGCAATCAAAAATAAAAAGGCAGATAAAAGAATTGTGAATGTATGTGTATGCTGTAAATCTCAGAAATTTTAAGGAATTTCACTATTATTAAAACTGCACAGAAGGACATTCTGATGAGTTCAGAAACCTTCTCAATTTTGGAATGCCTAGAGTTGGCAATACTGTGTGGTTTCTTACAGAGTTTCCCAAAGCCTTGTCCACCATACACCATTCCTGTATACTGGAATTTTAAAATATGCAAGAGCATCCTGTTCCTAGTAGATGCCCAGTATTCATATATGAAATAACATTTTGGCCACAAAAGAGAAATTAATAACCCATCATTCACCATTTTTTGTGGTAATTAAGGAGTTGCTCTAGACTGAGCACTGTGAATCTTCCATGTGTCAATTTGCTGCCACATTTTAGCACAGTAGCTGAGGAGTCCAAAAATCAAAGAGTTGGAGCAACTTCAAACATGACTACCTAGTGCTGTGCTGTTCTGAATTAAAATGGACACAGAGATGAATGTTAACATTTTTCTCTATAGACTCCAAGTGGGTGTTTTTGATGCCTTCCTCTACAGGGTCTGAAGCTGGAATTAAGTAATGAATAAACATGTCTTATTGAAACAACTTTGACACTTCAACTAAGTTTACACATTAATTAAGATAAGGTTGTCCTAGCCCCCACAAAGAGGAGCAGAAATTTGAGAGAACCCAGTAGCTGAAGTACTGTATAAAAAGCTGTATGAACACTTTGTTAAATGCAGAGATTTAACCCTGCTGTTTTGCTCCTAATCATTATTAATTGCCTCCAGTGGTGGACATTAATTTCCCTATTGCAGCAACATGCATCTTGAGTTTGAGCATATCCTAATATATCAAGTGGGACAGGTGATATAATTCAGCTGGTCACAGCTGGAAAGAAGACAGCCACCCACATGCAAGCAGTCTGTCAGCCTTAGTTACGCTGCAGACACCACCACAGCCTCCATAACAACATTGTACATTTATCTCTGGGGATAACTTTACAAGAAGTACAGCCGATCAGTTCATCCTATTTAATCTGCTGTTGTCTTAGCAGGAATAAGAATGTTTTAGCCTGGGCTTTAGCTTTGAATTTGGGATGAAAAAAACTTTCACACGGGGCTTCTTGTGCAGAAGAGCCTGACCCTATCCTGGTTGCTAGCACGGTAGGAGGAAATTGGTATGGTGTCCCAGAACAGGACATGTCTCAGTAGCCAGAAGTGCTGTGCTGCCATCTGACCCATGAAAGATTTGTGTTCACATTCCTGAAGTACCCAATTCTGACTGGAACATTGTCGTGGTTTTACCACTAAAATAGCGATTCTGACAAGAGATGTGCGAGAGAAGCCACACACACACCCAAAAAGAAAGAAAACACACAAATATCACAGTTTATTTCACACACACAGAAAAACCGACAATAAAGTGCAAAAAACAGACAAATTAAGCTTTCCCAGGGCCCGTGTTGGGGTGAGAACGCTCTGGAATAGTGCTGGTCTCTCTCTTGGGCTCCCGAAGAGACGCCGGGATGATTAGAGAAGGCCCGCGACCCATCTGAGGACGTACAGCAGCACGAGCCTCCGCTCGGCTTTTTCTGAAGAAAAACACTCAGACAGTTAGAAATCGCGAGCCCCCCTCCCCCTCCCTTCAGCCCCCAGGAAGGGATTTCAGTGCTGATGGAAGAGATGTGGTCTTTAAATCCGAGCAATAGCCGCAGACAATCGCCAGTCCACCCGCCCCCAGGGAAAGGAAAAGAAAACCACAAGGGAGGAAGAAGTCCACCCCCCAGGAAATCACGAGAAAATGCAATACCAAGAGAGAGAAGTCCACCCCTCCGGGAAAAAATAATCACGAGAAAATGTGATCCCGAAGAAAAGGAAACAGCTCACCCCCTCGGACAAACCAACACCGTGCTGTCGCCGCCGTGTCACTAGCCCATCTGTGCGTGGAGGACAGGGGACGATGCTGCCACCACGGTGAATCCACGCCGAAAGAGGGCTATGGCGCCTGCTCTCCCCTTTTTATAGGGGGCCACGATCTGCGCATGCATAGATGGCCCCTAGGGGCCGGCCTTTCCTGCGATTGGTTGAGTAGCGTTGCGGGTCCCGCACGGGAAACGCCACGGCCAGCCGGAAGCGACATGCGGGCCGGGACTGTATATCTGGTAATGGCAGCGCCCTCAGCGCCATGCGGCCCCGGCCCCGCTGCCCCGGTGCTGCATGGCCATGGTGCCATTTGGCTGCAGCCCCGGTGCCACGTGGCCACGGCCCCGTGGCCCGGCCCGGAAGTGACGCTGACCCACAAGCACACCGACACCACAAGTGCATACCCGGAAGTGGCGGTGCCCGCGGCACCACACGGCCCCAGCCTGGCCCCGTGGTGCCATGCGGTTGCGGGGCGGCCCTGGCCCCGGCACGGCCCCCACGCGTCCGCACCCGGCAGGGAATGGTGGGGGGAACGGTTTTATTTTCTAACCCACAACAAACATGTTTGCCAAGCATTATATTTTGAGTTCATGTAATGATGACTGAGCTGGAGCAGGTTTCTCAGTAAATTAAGAATTTCTTCCACGTGTATATGGGCATGAGAAGTGGACACAACTCCATCTTGGAAGGGGCCAGTTGGAAGATCCTCCGTTTGAAGACAAAAGATGCAGCTGCAAAAGCCTGCTCAGCACACAGTCCTGGTGGGAGGAGAAAATGCCTTGCTGTCTGCTTTGAGGCAGAAGTTTTGACTCTGGTCTCAGGAGGAAAATATATTTCCACAAGAAGTTTCCGGGTTTAAGGATGGCACATATCCAGGTGAAGAATGTTTCCTTGGAAAAAAAACCTTGCCCAAGTGTCCTGATTATCTAGTTAATGAAACATGCAAATTACTGCTAGCTCAGAGTTCCTTTCCCAGTATGCCCCATAACTACACCTCAGCAGCTGTTACGGTGTTTGCACTGAGTTTAAGCTAGAAGATAAAGGAAACAAAATTGTGCATAGAAGGATCTTGGAATTTGGCCCAGAGGAAAGATGAGTGTTTAAACTAAGCAGAACCCAGTTCCACCATTGCTTTTCTTAACTGTAATTAACTGTAATTTTTCAGGTTGCAATTGCCTTTATCTGTAGCAAGAAGCAACGTGTTAGCCATGGAGCTGTTTAGCACTTGGTTTAATAAGTATGCACAAGTTTGTCTACCTGACCTAACAATTGTCCAAATGTACAAAATATGTCTTTCCAGAAAAAAAGGAATAAATTTAGGGTGGTAAAAATTTCTAGAACAAAGTCTTCCATTTAAATTTTTTTCAGTAAATTGTGAAAGCAACTTTCCAAAAGATAATGTCTTCTTAATATAAAATGATGAATGTATTTTTCGAACTTAAGTGTCATGCTCCATTTAAAGAGGCTTTAAGACAGTTCTTATTTGAACCACCTTGGTAATTCCTGCTAACTACTTTGCTTTTGAGTTCACCACTATAAAAGTGAAGTGCAAGAGTTTAAAAAAGCTACTCACTTAACAGAACAAGTTCTGTTGTAATAGACTGATATGAATTTGATGGGCCTTCTTTCTGGTTCTTAGTTCTTGCGCCTTTCAAATCACCCTATCATATAGGTGTAATCTTGCAAGTTCTTTTTGCATCTTGCAGATATGCCTTAACATTCAAGGATAGCATCATAGAAGTGCAGTTGTTTAATGAATCAGAACATTGAGGTGAAACTAGTCCTTAGCATCTTGGCATGCAATAACACTCTACACCAAACATTATGTAGTGTGTTTTTAAGTGCTCAGTGATTAGGCTTGATGCATTTAACCTATCTGAAAATTATAAGAACTAGAGATAAAAGAAAAATATGTTTATGTGGCTTTGAAAGGGTTTAATTCTTTTCTGTATCTGTGAATTAATCCATACCAGGTGTCCCAGATGATATCTTGATAATTAGATCTCCATTTCTATAAAGATGGCATTCTGTCCTGACAGCACCTGAATTACACTGTTGTTTTTTTTTCTGTTGGGACAACACATTGTCAAAGTGAATGAAAATGAATTTTCTCCTGGTTTTTCCCATAGAAGAGTCCAGGCTATGCCTCAGCAGTGTGTCAGTGCTGGTCAGCTATTGCAGGCATCCAGGACTGTGTTTACCTCTTTGTTTTTCCACAGCTTGATTGGAAGGAACCAGCATTCCACTCGCAACGGGTCTTGATCTCTCTCAGCCTTCCTTGAAAACTCTGTCTGCTTATCTGAGAACAGTTTTATATTTCATCTGGACTGGCATCTGGTTTGTAGGTCTGGAACAGAGTGTTTATGCTCATCTCCTCATTTTTAACCACTTCTAAGGCATGCCATTTTACAATTCAGGAACCAAGTGAATGTTTTAGTGGGGGAAAGATTTGCTGCAAAATCCAAGAAGGAAGACTAACAATTCTGTCTATGCTGCAGTCACTGTCACAAAGTTAGACAAGATGTTTTTTCATTATCTAGGCAGCAGGAGTGTTTGGGTTAAGCTGCCAGTGCCACTGCATCACAAATCTCTCTGTCAACCTGTGAATCAGATGCTCATAATCAAAACGGGTCAATTAAACTTTTGGGTTGCCTGTTTTGGATGGCTTGGCTGAACAGCCTTGTTTTAGCTAGAACTGTTATTTATAAGTTCTCACAGGAAGATTCCAGTGTTATGATCACTGTTATTAACACATGTTTAAAGGAGCAAAGGCTTTGTACTAAAAAGGAAACAGGCAGGGAAAAGTCTCACACAGTGGTATGTGGGCTGAATTCCTTGCAGCAGTATACATTTCCCTCTTAATTAAAATGGTTAAACTGTGGAACTAGACATTGATGCAATATGTTGTTCCCATTCTGGAAATACATTCACTAAGAGTTAATAAATAATCTATGAATTCTAATCTTTTAAAGTCATTTCAGAGGGATGAAGTCATCTCCTATAATTGTAAATGCAGTACCTCTGCCTTCACTGCATTCAAATGTAAAGGTGAGAAACTGACTAGAGATGCTGGGTTGCTAGAGATAGATGCTCCAATTTAAATGCCACACCATTTGTTTTTAGCAAATAGAGACACTAGAATAATATTTCCTTTTATTGTAAGGCTTTAGCTCTGGATTTCTACTTGCTTACCCCAGGTTTAGCTGAGAAAAAGGATAAATTTTCTTCTTACTAAATTTGCAAGAATTGCTGCAATCAATACAGGCTGCCTAGATAGACCACTATAGGCACTAGATACTTGATGCCAGACCTACACGAGCATCACATTCTCATTCTGACATCTGAGGTGAATCTTGCTGCAGAAGCACAGCTAAATCTCCTTTTGACGAATGTAGGAGTGTTGTTCTTCTTTGCTTTACTTTTAGAGGAGCTGAGTTGAATTACCGGGAAAATCAAGCTTTTCATGTAAAATTTCATTCTGATTTCAGATCTGAAACTGAAAGTACATGGAAGGCTGTAAATCTCCCCAAGTAATGGGGTGAGTAGTCATTGCTCATTTTGGTTTCTCACTTCCAGACTGCTACCAGTCTTATGGTGGATCATTTAAAACTAGCTTGCGGGTGACTCTGTTGACCAGCAGTTGCAATTAGAACTGAAGCATAGGTTCTTTAGCCTCTGATACCCATGCTTCCACAAGCACATTTAATTCTCTTGTCAACAGTCAAATTAGTTGATACAATGCTGTCAGTCAGTGCAGGGAAGGATAAGCTTCATGTCAAGCTTCAGATTCACTCAGCTCCCATCAGTTGTTTACTTGTGACAAAATGTCACAGTTTAGGGCATGACTCCCCCTTGTCTGTAGTCAGTAGTGAATTTTAATTGAAATTATATCATCAAAGAGTTGCAGTCAAGCACTGCTACAATTCTTGGTGGTCACAAGCGCGAAGGGAATGTCTTTAATGAAGCAGAGAGCCCAAGAACTCCCCAGCTAAAGTCCCACCTAACAGAAAACTCAAGAACCCTTGAAAGTGCAGAAGTACTCAGAGCAAAGATCAAACTTCCCTCACACCTCCTGGAGTGGAACTGAAATATTAGTCACTGGAGATCGAGCCCTGGCTAAACCTAGTGCAGCGGAAATGAAAGACAGACTACACTGTTTTCCTAGGTCATTCAATATCCCAGCATTTTATGTGAATATCAATGGCAGCATTGTCCAGTATATACATTATATAGAGACAGTCAAAAATGGTATATCAATGATAGCATCTTCAATAGCTATAAAAATAAAGTGAGGAAGACAGAAGGTGGTAAATAAAGAACAGCTCGTATTGATCCATATGCATTTGGTTTGTTAGATTTCTTATACAGTTCATGGGAACAAAAATTTGTCAGTTCTTCCTCCTTCAAAATAAACTGCTTTCCATTAGCAGGCAGCAGATGATCTCATGGGTTTTAAAGGAAAACTCAAGAGGAATCTGCAAAAAAGGATATGATGAAGATTATTAATATAGCTATAAATTTCATCAGCCTTGCCTCTTGAAACTTGGACAACTGCACTCAGCAATGATAATAATAATAATAGTCTGAAGATCTGTATCTCTGTAATCTCTCTATGCCACTCACTGTTATGGTAGCTTTAAGAGTGCTGCTTAAGCCCGCTTGATAGGAAAGGAGGTTGTAGCCAGGTGGGGGCTCAGTCTCTTCTCCCAGGCAACCAGTGTCAGAATGAGAGGATACAGTCTCAAGCTGTGCCAGAGAAAGATTAGGCTGTATGCTAGGAAAAAATTCTTCACAGAGTAATTGGCCATTGGAATGGGCTGTCCACGGAGGTGGTGAAGTCACCGTCCCTGGATGCGTTTAAGAAGAGGTTGGAT
>VYZS01043142.1:246-14311 GCA_013400695.1 Neodrepanis coruscans | reverse complement strand
AATGAGAAAGCTGTGTATATCAACAGCAGAAGGAAAAAAATCTAAAATGGGAGGATGGAGCCTATACTCTACCATGCTAATTTAAATTGTTAGAGAGGAAAGCAAACAGCAATGTTAACTATGCTAAGGAATTTCAAAAGTTGCATTTATTTTTTATTTTCTTTCAAAAACAATGTTTCAATGAACATGCAGCACAGCGGGTTGTGGCACTGGTAGTGTGTCCATCACCATGGCACCTGAGCACTCAAGCAAATGATTAACCAGCACAGCAAACGAAGCAGAAGCTGAGAGTCAACAGGCACTGTGACAAGCCCTTCATAGATCTTATGTATGCCAGTACATCTCTGTCTGGAATTTTACTCTTTCAGGCTTTCCACTGTCCTATCTTTCCTTCTCTTATGATAACCAGGTCTTTTTTTCTAAGCAGTGGTAAGGGATGCAGAGATCTCATGACAGGTTTTAGAGAAAGGAGGCGATTAAAAAAAACCCTCACCATAACAAAATAACAAACAAACAAACCCAAAACCCAATACACATTTTCATCAGGAAAAAAAATAATTTCATTTGCACAAACTGATTATTAATTGGCAAACTTTGTTATGTCCGCCCTGCCATCAAACAAGCCCTTAAATTACTTTTCTGAAGAAGGAAAATAAGTCTGTCTTCACTGAGGGCCAAAATGACCTTTCAGGGGACTGTTGCAGACCATACTTGAACACTCCTGTTAGCACTATCTAATAACAATGAAAAGAATACATAAAAACATATGTGCCTTCTTGAAAAAGTCTGGAAATTGCATGAGGCCCACCCCACACTTCAAATAAGCAGCAAGTTAATGACAACTCTTGATGATTTTTGTTTAACATATGTGCATATAACTACTGTAGCTTTTTCAAGTTTGGGATGCTAAAGTAGAAACCTCTGGGGTTTTAGGAAAAAAAATTAAATCTTCTGTTGAATCATCTATCCTTTGCTGTTCTTTTTTCTGTATAAAATCTCTGAAGGGCACAGGAAAGCAGGCCAACTTTACAAAGGCTAGATGCTTTTGGTACTGGAGAATTGTGCAGCTATAATACAACACTTGCTGAAGAAGCTTCCTGTTTTCCATCATTAGTCAAGGAAATGATACTGCATTCTAATTAAACAGGAGTCACGTAGAGCTTCACCGTAGCTGCTTCAGACTTAGGAGGTAGTTACATCCTCTCAATTCCAGTTTATCCTTTAAAAGAGGAGTAAGTTTTGAGGATAATGTCGCATTACCATCAATAAAGACTCACGTGGTCACTTCCAGTGCAAGCACAATATGCTGTGCTACCACTGTGCCTCAGCAGCAGTTTTGAAGCACGTAAGGAGCACTGCATCACCCACCTATATTTGACTCTGAATTAAAGTTCACTCTAAGCATTAGTCTAATTCTGTTACCTCCTATGTCTAAGTTATATCCATCATTGTCATCTCTGGAGATTCAGATCTTCTGCACACTTCACCAGGCATTATAATCGAAGCTAATGAAAGATAGGTTTGTTTAGCTGTTGTAAATGGCTTTGAAGATCTTTGAATTAAAGATGTCAGCTGAGTAAACAGTTTAATTTTGAATGAACTTAGCTAAAATGGATTACTGAAAAATCAATATGGATTTTTCAAATTCATATCATTTCACATACTTTAGCAGTAAATATTTTACCTCTTCTCACCATCTCACTCACTAAGTATAAAACTGAAAGATTCAGCAATGACATTTAGCTTCTCAAACACGAGACCAACTTTGGATACTATAAACAGGTGTGAGAAGCCACTTTTCAACTGCAGCAGGGAGTACAGCCCTCAAACAATTTAGCCCTCAGCAGACTAAATTTCTACATAATAGCAATTCTGTAAAGCAGGCTGAACCTGGTAATCAAAGCATTTTTTGACAAAATTCAGAAACCAACAACTGCAAAGAACTATTCCATAACACAGTTATTTATTGGAATACCTGTTTTTTATTCTCCTTGGTCCATTTTCAAATAATTTTAAAATAATAACTTAAGGGAAAAGAAAATTATCTTTAAATAGTCATGGGGTTTTGTCCTCTCCTAGGTAATTTGGAGTCAGGAAGAATCCAAAATAACAGCATGATTGTTGAAAATTACAGGGTAAGGTTGGAAACCTCTTGAGGTCATCTAGTCCAACCAGTGTCACCTTAGAAGAGGTCACTCAGAATTAAAAGGGAAAAAAAAAAAAAAAGCATAAAGAAATGAAAAATGAAGTCGTACTCTACCTTCTTTTGCACCAAAAGGAATAAACCCACAACAAACAAACAAAAAACCCACAAAAAAAACAAGAAAGGAAATATCTTTTTGAAACATACAGCTCTTCTGTGTTGTTAGTAAATACGACCAACATGGAAAATGGATTAAAGGTGCCTCCTTTGGTTGACCTAATTCCCTTTCTGTCTTGATGCAGGTAACATTTAGCACAAGGTGTGGCCAACTCCAACTCAGTTGCCAGCACTGTTCTGCCACACTGCTGGTCCGAAAAGGCTGCAAGTTCAGCTCCAGTGATAGAGAAAACGCTCCAAATGATTCATTAGCAACCCCCTCCATGTTAATTAAGGAATGGAGCTGACAGCTGCTGCAGAGGTTCCACCCCATCTTTCCCCGGGAAAGCAAGGTCTCTAGGGCAGGGCCTGGACTCTACAGCAAAGAAGAATGGGGTGGGGGAACCTTACAAGAGCTCCGTGAAACCCAGATGACTCATCAGAAAGTAAAACGTTTCTATTTTGGCAAGAGGCTGAAATAGCAGCCTTGCGCTGTGCTGCAGCACAGCAATAAATGACCCCGAGCTCTTGGGACAAACTCCTGTGCACATCGATATTCCTAACAGTAGGGGCTATTTCACAACTCATTAAGCAAAGAGGTTTACATGACAATTAACACATTAATTAGCAGCATCTTTTTCACAGTTGGAACTTCGGCTTGAGATTGCAACATTTTTAGACAACTGTTTTGCGAGTCGAAATGAAGGAATAGTTTCTTATGACTTAAGGTGACAAGGACTCCTACGCAGAATGGCATAGGAGTGTATTTGTGTACTAAAGGACACTGCAAACAGTCGATGGCTCTTTCCCATAACTTCCATGCAAGGAGTGCCTCCTTATACAATTTACACCCTGCTATTCAAAGCCCAGCCCTTAGCGTGGGCAAGGTGCCAGGATGACCATTTTTAAGATGATCATAAACAAACCTTACGTACCCCAAAGTCACACAGAGGCAAAGCAAAGCCTGGATTTCAACAAGCAGCAGCTCCCATTCCTCAATCCCAGCTGCTGACCTGTGTGGCTCCCCATCACAACAAACCCTTTGACTCTATGTGGGAAAACTCTTCAGCAAACGCCAAAATGCAACCCTGCTAATTTCACTGAAAAGAGCTAACAGCTATAAGAGAATGCTTATTGCCCTAGAACTTCATATTTTAGATACAGAGCTAATAATTTCTACAAGAGACCACTTTAAAGAAGAGTTGGCACACAAGTATCGATGAATGTACATTTCTTTCTGAGGTTTTTGTTCAATACCATCTTTAATTTCTATTATCTTTTGAGAGAATGGATTTGCAAGTATACAAAAAGATGTAGAATACTGGAAACTGAAGGAAAAGAAGAAAAAATTGGAAACTGGAACTTGTGGCTTTAAAGATCAGGGGGATTCTGATATTCATGGGGTCCATTCCCTATCAGTGGATATTGCCAACCCATGGAAAATAGTGACATGCTTTGTATATGTTATTTTTCACCTCCCTCAGGTACATACTGCAAGGAAGCTGTGTTCCAAACAACGTATAAACTAACAATAATCATATTATTCATTCACATGTTTTGACACTCAAGGCACAGATAAATCAGTGTGTCATTGTCTTACTTATCATACCAGTTACAAAATAAATCCAGGCTCAGGAAGAACACCAGATAACTTTCCCTGTAATTAGATTTTCAAAGCCAATGGTATTTTTTAGAATATGACATATATTTTTTTTATTTATCACCCTGCCTTGTTTCAGATGAGTACTATTTGACTGACCTCTAGATACCCTTGCACTTGCTCTGTGATATCCCCAGAATATCAGTGCTTTGATTCTTCATCTTTCATTTCCTAAACGCTTCTTATTGGTCACTTCTGGTACCAGTGGCAGCTGAAGTGGAAGTTTGTCCTCTGATAATCTGTACTGCTTTAATGGTTCCCACCATCCTGAGGATATTTTCCAAGTGTTATGGTGACACCAGCTGAAATCTTGGCAATAGAAAAGTGTTTCATATGTTTATTTCCTAACTTACTCTTTTGGGTTTTTTCTGCTTTCCCAACCCTCTGGCAGTTCTTTATTTCTATGGCTTAACTCCTTTTGTTATTGCTATACTCTTTGTTATCACTTCTCAGTATCTTTCTGATTATAAATCCTTTGAAGAACCTGAGGGCATTCCCACCACACTTCTAAAAATCTCAATAAATTTCTCCAAACCTCCAAGTCACATTTGTCCAAAAGCTGAGCAAAAATCCTCCCTAAAATGAACAATAGTTACATCTTATTTATATATTTATCTCTAAACTAGAGTCTAGGAACTATAGCACATAAACCTTGTAAAATGATAAGCATGTTTCAAACAGTTATAAAAGATGATACATAAAACAGGTCACCAGTTTTAGCATGTCTTCCAAAATAATGTATGCTTAGAAATGCTTATCCTTGTAGTATCATTATCCTTTTATTTTCCACAAGATAATTAATCTTGCACCAGCATGCCTGAAAAAGCAAAATTGTCATATAATTTCAATCACTCAGTTTGCTCATGACTTTTATACAGCTGACTGAATATCTATTACTTCACCTGAAAGAGAAGCTGTTGAGTTTGCTCACCTCGGTCACCTGCAGGATCTTTGAAATGCCTCCTCTTCTGTTCCTTTCAAAGAGTGCCTTTCCGCATCTCCCAGTCCATTCCCGAGTCCACTGAACATGCAGACATCAATAAGTTCTGGCTAAGTTATCCCACGCAACTCTGAAGAAAAAAGGAGAGATTTGTAGATGCTGCAGAAGGTCTTCTTAACTCTCTTTGAAAATCTTGTTTTCTTGGTGGTCTGTTACAGTCAGGTCTCCGTTAGTAAACTGAACCACCTATCCTCCTGGCTCTTCCTTTCTCCTTTTTCTTTTCTGTAAACACATAATCAGGGCTTCAAATCCTTTAGGCATCGCAAATTGTATTTCTCTATTGCCCTCTACTGACTGCTGGGTAACGCCGCCTTCCCCGAGAACCGGCGAGCAACAGATCCACGGTAACGTGTCCCCCCTCGGATCGATAATGATACACGGTGACCAAGAGTCAACACAAATCATGCTATTTTTTCCCTTTGTTACAAAACACCAGGCAAGATTTACAGCCTGTTGGCCAGCCGTGGTAGCTACAAAACACTAAACAACAGAAGCAGGAAGCAGTAACATGGCTCTGCTAATGTGGGTTGGTTTTTCTTTTTTTTTTTTTTTTTGGTGAACAAAAGACAAGAGAAAGTAGCGGCGAACGCATTCTGCCTTGAAATGCGGGTTAATTCACCCCACTGATGCCATAAATACTGTCCCGGTGATTTGAGGATTATCTGGTTTTAAGGGTTGGGTCCTGGCAGCACTGGGAGGCACAGAAATACTGACTTTTGATGGGAGTTCTGCAGGAAGGGGCCATGTTTTTTTGGTCATTTCCCCTCTGCCTCTAGAGTTTTGTTTAGCACATTCAGCACCACACCTAACATGGGAAACATCATGTGACAGGACCCAGGATACGACACATACTCTGTATGAACGGCACTGAGAGTGGCTGTTAGCATTGCTTTTAGGATAAAGATGACCTATAATGCACAGAGAACCCAGCTAACTAAGATAAAGAACGGAACGGAACGGTCCACCATTGTTTCAGGAGCAGAAGGAAAAAGAAAAAAGGCATTTCAGACAGTCTGGAGGAAACTGAGAGGAAAATAGCAGGGATAAAAAAAGTGTTAGGGGGGAGCGGGTGGTGGAGAAATAAAAATGAATCCATTGTATTAATCACTGCTTAATAAATACCGCACAGTGCTTGTTAAGCAGGTCACTCAAACACTTGTTCTCAGCAAAAAAAGTTAACCCAAGGCGATGGTGCAAGTGTTCACCTGCACTACTCCAGCGGCAAGGAGTCAGTCTGTCAGCTCCATGCAACAAAATAAATCCCTAGCACATTTCCCTTTTGCTAGGCAGAACCTGGGAGAGAACATGGCATTATCTTGCCTTGCCATTCTTCCTGTGCAACCGACTCCCCTAGGGAGCAAAAATGGTTAAAAAAAATATAAAAGGAGACCCATCCCTCAAGAAAGTGTTATTTTTGCTTTCTTGTGTTCCATACTTTTATTTTTCCCCCCACCAATACTAATATTTCATCTGTCAAAAAAAAGATCTGTTGACTGATGAACACTGGTCATGTTTTAAACAGATATTATATGACATCCCTGATCTTCCACTCAGGAGAGGTACAGTTCACACAAAAACTATGATCAACAAAAACAGCAACCTTGCAACAAAAATGTAATATTGAAAGGTTAATTGAAAAAAATACTTTCAAATCAAAAATAAAGTTAGCTGCAGCCCTAATTGTAGCTATTACAAACATTTCACTAACAAGCTCAGATTTACTGACTGCACTATAAACCTCTATTAAACTATGGGATTTCTTTCCCCCCTATGCTTTTCTATTTCTAAAGCCCTCAGCTAGTCCATTTTAGAAAATAAGAAATAAATGTACTCATTCAAATTCCTTGATAGACTATCGAAGCCTGGCCAAATGAATCCCTATCATAAATGAACACCATTACCAATAGATCAAAGGAGAAAAACATCTAGGAAATGAACGGGGCTGAGGGCACACATCAAACGGTGACAACCTGAGGGTTTGGTTTGCTTGTTTTGTTTTGGTTTTGGCTGTTTTGTTTGTTTATTTGTTTGTTTGTTGTTTGGTTGGTTGGTTGTTGGTTGGGTTTGGGGTTTTTTGAGTTTTTTGTTGGGTTTTTTTTTGGGGGGGGGAAGAGTGGTGGTGGGGTTTTTGGTGGGAAGGGGGTTGGATTTTTTTTTTTTTAATGGGAGCACATTTGCAGAGTGATAAAGCGAAGTATGCAGTTGTCAAAATTCATAGAAAGGCACGTCAAACAGAGCGGGCTGAAGTTCATCCGTCCTGAGGATCAGGCGTCATTCTGGAGATGATGCTGCTGCTGCAAACCTTTCACGTGACAACTCCTGTGAAAGAGAAATCTGTAGGGTTTGGTTTGGGCTTTTTTTTTAAATTTTTAATTCCACAAAATCACAGCATAGTTAGCAGGAAAGGAAAGGACCTGTGTAGACCATCTAGTCCAACTGCCCTGCCAAGGTGCAGGTGCCACAGGGACGCGTCCTGGAGGGGCTTTGGAATGTCTCCAGAGAGGGAGAGAATGCACGACCACTCCCGGCAGCCGGTTCCAGCGCTCTGCCACCCTCAACGGAAAGACACTCTTCCTCATGCTTGCTTTGTTTTTCCCCCCCAAGGCAAAAGTTTTCTTTCCTACGGGAAGAACTTTTCACACCTCTGCAGACACAGCCCGTCGCGTTCCGAGCGGGCGGCGAGGGGCGAGCTCGGCTTCCCCCCGGCCCCTCCGCCCACGCTCGCCGAACCCCCGGGGCCGCCGCCCCTCTCAGCGCCAGCCCCGGCCGATCCCGGCCCTTCCCCCGACCCCGGCACAGGGAGCCCGGTACCATGGAGCTGCGGCCGCGGGTACCCGCCGGGACTCGGCAAAGCGCTGCACATCGCCCTTACTTCCCTTCTCTTCCGGCGGGGCGGCGATGGGGCGGCGGCGGCTGCTGGCGGCGGGGGCCGAGCGGCTGGCGGGCGCCTGCCCGGGACAGGCGCGATTCCTGCTGTAAGGAACAGCAGCGGCGGGCACGGGCGGTGGGAGAGCTCGGTGGTGACGCTCGGGGTGTCCCCGCCCGGTGCCGCTGCCGTGACGCTTTCTTTCATTCTCTCTCCCGCGCAGGTGGACGCTCCGCAACTCCCGAGGCGAGTGAGGGTCTCCGGGTGCAGACTGTGGTACCGGAGTTCGGAGGAGACGGGCTTCGGAGCCGGGTACCCCCGTGAGCCCGCCGCGCCCCAGCGGAGGCTCCTGGCGTTGGAGAGCTGACCCTGGGAATGCCAGCATTCCTTGTCCCTCCGTTTTCCCCTCCCCGCTGCACTGCCCCCGCAGTTTTGTTCGGGCTGCCGGCAGGAGTGTCGAACTCTCGCCTGCGAGCAGGGCGCAGGTGTTCCTCAGGGGCTTGGGGAGAGGGGCTGGAGTCCAGCTGTGGCAGCAGGAACTGATAAGGCAGAGATGCAGGAGCGAGCCTCCTACTAAGTCTGAAATTTATCTGAAAGCATTTCTTCATCCCAGGCTGAGGTGCTGTCATTTTCTTGCTCTTGGAATGCGCAAAGAGCTTTACAAGGCTTTGGCATCCCTGACATGGCAAAAGAGTGTGCCTGCAGTGAGCTCTAAAAGGTTTTTAGGGAGGAATTCCACTTTCCAGTAAAATCTACAGTTAAATATTGTAGAAACGTATGCCATGCATGAATTTACCCTGAATTATGTTTAGCTGAGCACATACTAGTGTTCCCCTTCCTCGGGTGTCCTAGTTGTATCTTAAACATAAAAGCATCTACTTGTGTGTTGTTACCATTGAAGCATACCGTATTAATATTTGCTTATAAAAAATATTTTTTTCATCCTTTTATTTATCTGCAGCTAAGGAACGTGGATTAGAAAGGGTTTGTCCTTACTGCTTCCAGTTTATGGTTCCTGACAGCTACCGAGTGCGTCTCAAACCAAAGATGAAAGTGTCTCCACAGATAGAGAAAGTTCTTAAGCTAGAGGCGAAGAACCATAAACTTAACATGAAACAGACAAAGCTTTTGAAAAAGTACAGGGAGTCAAGAAGCATTCTGGTAAGGACATTTATTTGAAAGTGACAAGTACATGATATTTCTCTAAATTTCATGTCCCTATTTCAGTAGCATAAAAAAGAAGATACAGAAACCTTTTCTTAGAAGAGGAGCCCACACCTACACATTTCTTTTTCATGAGCAAATGATTCTTCCTTTCTTTTAGAATAACTTCATAATCAAATTTTTTAAAATCTACCCTCCACAATAGAGAGATCATGAAAGATAGCTCATGAACACTATGACAAGAACAGTAAGATTTTCCTTCCAAAAAAACCCCACAACCCCACATTTCATAAACACTACACAAACAGCTCTGCCTTCCCTGTGATATCTTTGGGAGAAGACTGGGTTGGCTCTGCAGATGTTTTAAGTTCTTGCTGAAAATTAAGTAATTTCTTCCTGTCAGGGAGCTCTGGGTATTTCCACTGTCAGCTACTGTATCATTTGCATAGCTTTGAAAAAAATTGCAGGAGTGGCAAATTTCTGCCTGTTCCTTTTTTCCCAATGAATGTGGCAAAACTAGGACCAGGCAACTGTACTAGAGGCAGAGCCTTAATACAGCCATGTAGATCCTAAATCCATTGCTAAGAATACTAAGAATACCCAAGAAGCAAAATATGCCATGGACTGAACTCTAGATTGTTGTGGTAACTTGACATTTACTGCCTTTGTTTCAGTTTTTTCAGTCGTTAAGTGGAGCAAATATGTTTTGACACAAGCTGTACTTAATTTATTTCACTAGACTCTGATGGCTACCTTACATTATTGTTACCTTCTGTATTAATTGATTTTTTTTACATTTTTCTGAATATTACTGTTTATAGGAAGTCTTTCAAAACTAAACTACAGCAGTAATTTCAGTAAGTTGATGTTGCTCTTGGGACTTCAGTTATTTTTCCTAAAAGTACTTAGGAATGTGAGATTTAGTTACTATTTTTTATAATAATTACTATTTAAAGAATAATAGTGTACCTTTAATCTAGTGTTGCAAAGGTATGTGTTACTTTTAGAACACATTACATGTAAATGGCTCTTGTAATAAATGGAACAGCACCCTGTTGTGCACAGCAGTTGCTGGCACACTTGGTATTTTCTTGGATGAGAGTCTGCTGGTTTGGGGAATAAAATTTGCAAAACCAAAAATTATTAAAGAGTTGATAAAGCAAAATTAAACTGAGGAAATATCACCGAGGTTCTCAGCTGTCAGAGCAAAATGAGATACTCCATAAAGGCACTCTCCTCAAATTTTAGATCACATTTGAGCTTCAAAAAGGACATCTGAAAAGGTTCTTCACTCAAGAGGTTGAAGCACTCTCCAGGGAAGTGGTCACAGCACCAAGCCTGACAGAGTTCAAGGAGCATTTGGACAATGCTCTCAGGCACATGGTGTGACTTTTGGGGTGTCCTGTGCAGGGCCAAGAGTTAGACTTTGATGATACTTGTGGGTCCCTTCCAACTTAGGATATTCTATGATTCTCTGAGCTGAAATCTCAGCTTTATTTTCCTGGGATCACAGACATTGAAGTGTATATTAAGAACTATCTCCTTAAGGAAGTGATGAACAGAACAGCGTCCTATGAGATTATGATGGATTCTTAGACTTATTCTGTAGCTGGAGAGGGTTTGTAAGGACGCACCATGCATTCATATAAGTAGTTTAAAATTCAGTATCAGGTAAGTCCAGTGTAAACTCTGGGTAATATTTTAATCTTGGAATGTAATTACAGTTTGCTGCATTTGTGTTCTGTTCAGTTTGCGTTTGTCCTATGGATTATGATTTTAAGTGTTTCTCGTCTTAAGGCTTTAATGTGCTGGCAGCAGCTGACAGCTTTCAAAATTAGCAATGTAGATCCCTGTAATCTAATACCTGAGACTTGGGAAAATGAAAACTCAGGTATGTTTGGAAATTCAAGTGAGCAAAAATGTGACAGGTTGTGCCTCTGTTACCTTTTTTAGCAAGTAGAACTTGATTTTAGTCTGCTTCTGCCATGAAAAGGCATATACATAGGGATTATTTCAGGTCTTTAAACATTTCAGGAGTTAACTGTGGATCCAGTTCAGAGAGTGGAAACTAGCTGTGAAGTGCTATGATTAATCCAATAATTCCTGCATTGTAATGTGGTCACTTCCATTTATATTCCATAGAGTGCTAAGTTGCCATATGATACTGGGTTTTTTTCCCACCTGAATTTCATTTAGAAGAACTAAAAATACATTAATATCTGAGCAGTAAAAGTTTATGTTATTTCTATTTTTTTTTAGTTTGTTAGGCTGACATAAAGTCTAGAGACAGTCAAAACATTTAACTGAAAACATTTCATTTTGGCATCACTATAAATGTAATTTTTTTTTTAAACAATATGAATTTAGTTAAATTTACACACTTTGAAATGAAGAATGATTAGGTATAGATGTTTTCAAAACTGCTTAGACATTTTTGTGACAGTCTTTTGAGTATGTTATTTTAACCAGAAATATCATGTAACTGTTTTTCTGTCAGTGTAATTGTGTGCCTCAGAAAGTTGTCTGGATGTATTACTCTCATGTCTTTTAATATGAGTAGTTGCCATGGCAGTAAGGGATATCAAGAATATCTGACAGTCTGTGACTGTGTGACATTATCTGTTCTGATGCACTTCTCAACTTACTGTGCTGCTGGAAGTTCCCTGCAGCTCAAAGTAAACAGAGAGGTTTATTGAAGGTGCCCCTTTTTTCAGAATATCCTCTTTATTGTAGTGTTTTATCACTAATAGAAACACTTATTTTTGCTTACTGAGAGTTGCTGTTATTAGTTAAACGGATGACTGTTTTGGGGGGTTTGGTAATATAAATATTTTATCTCAAGACTCGCTGGAAAGTGTTCAGTATAATTTTATCAGAGGTACAATATGCTAATGATTTAGACCACAAAGTATATGATGTGTTTTAGGCAAATATGAGTACCCCTAACGTATAGGGGTACTCTTGTTTACTCAGTGTATCTTGTATACTCAAGACATCATATGCCCACTTCAGGTGCTGTTTCATCTTTGTGTCCTGACGGGGTTGTTTTCTGTATTTCACTGTACAACGGTCTGTTCAGAGTTATGGGTCACCTGAAAGTAGTTGCTAGGGCATTGGCGTTGTTTCTAGATAAACCCATAGGAAGTGCTTGGCTTAAGAAACCTGAATGAAAATACTAGTTGTAAAATATATGCTACTTTTTAATATCTCATGTTTCATTCAAGCAAATACTTAATTTGTGTCATAGCATTTGGAGAACAGTTTGGATAATTCTTAAAATGGCTTTATACCATCAAGGTGGAAAGACTGAAAGAAGGCTTGATATTTCCTTTCTTCTCTCAATAGCTGGTTACTTGCAAATCATGCAACAAAACAACAAGACATTATGGTAAAAGTAGGGATTTTCTGACAACCAAGACACAAAATTCTGGCACTCCAAGTATTAAATCTAGCCTGAAGACACCAGATGTGAAAATCCCATCTGCAAAGAAAATGACACCTGCAAACTGCAGTAGGTTGGGATCTAAAGGGAGTAGTCCCTCATCGCTTCCCAGGTACCTGTTTCTCTCCTATTTAAAGAAGCACTTTGTCAAGTAGAGTGTATTATGTCTTGTTGGTTATAGATAGTCATTTAGTAAACTTTAAATTGATAACTGTTTTCCACAGTGATATGGTTGAGATAAATTTTAACTTTCCAACCTTCAAAATCAGAGATTCTCTTGAAAAGCCACCCTGTGCAAAGAATGGCCAATTATGTTTGTGTCATCAACGTGAAATGTCTGTCTTAAAATTTGCATAGCAAAGTTACACTTCTGACTGTTCACTTTCACATGAAATTACACTATTTACCTTAAAAATGTTTCACTTATATATATGCACTTTCACAGTTACTTTATGTTAATTTTGATTTCTCACCTTTATGATATTTGACTCTTGTTTTTCAGAACATATGAATCTGGACAGGCAACAACCAACTCTGCTTCCAAGACTCCCCGAAACTCCAAATTTCACTTTTCTAAGCTGAAACGCATGCTTGACCTAGAAGAAAAAGAGAGAAGCCAGAAGGCAGATTTCAAAAACTTCTTGACTTTACTTTAGTTATATATTACTTCAAAGTAATAAAGATTACAGCAATAAATATTGTTCCAGTTTTAGTAAATCAGCAAAGTGATGTCTTTAGAACTGAAGCTAACAGCCTGCACTCTGTGAAAGCACAGACCATGTTTCTTAGAAGCAAGCTGTTTCTAAGGGGAAACTGTCTGCCAGAGGGACATGAGAACATAGGCGTGCTAGTATGCGTGGGAACCTTGAATATGTTTTGTAGTTTCTGATAGTCCAAGAATTAAAAGCCAGGATTTATCCTGTGAGGAAGTTGATGATTATCAGATTGATCAGTGGGTCCACCAGGACCAACAGTTGCGTTGACTTACCAGAAAGTAATTTGGGGATGGGGAGGTTGCAGTTTGATGCACTTCACTATCCCACTGTTTTTAAGATAATTCATCACAACAGAATTTAAAAAATCTCACCCCTGCTTTGCATGTTTGAGTGAAACAAAGACACTTTCACTGGCACCTTCTGCAGCTACGGTATTTCCAAGGATCTAATGTGTCACCCTATAGTGTCAGTGTATTTGGATAGCTGTGGCAATTTAAGCACAGCCTTTACAAAGGTTCCAAGAGCGCTTATATACAGAGAGAGAAAAAAACTATAACCAGATTTAAGTTTGTTTTCGTTAGAATGTTCTCTGACTTGGACTGCAGATACTGGTCCCAGGATAACACAGAATGTTGTTAAACTGCACTCTGATGTGGGATGCTCTCAATACCGACTGACAGCTCCACACTAAGACTGCTATCGGTACCTTGATTTGCTACTAATAGAAGAGAGGCAGAGTCACATTTACATTCTTGGGTTTAAAGGTCTGTATTTTCTGTTTTCTTCTGCTAGTCTAATGAATAGTTTAAGTGTTTTCAGACTCAATGAACACCATGTAAGAAATAGAACCAGCAAATAAGTTGGCAGACTGGAAAGCAATCCAGGCAGAGAAGTTTGTTTTAAATTGTACTTAGAGTC
>VYZS01043140.1:8515-20602 GCA_013400695.1 Neodrepanis coruscans | reverse complement strand
GTGCACGTAACATCCACAAATTTGTTACATTATGTTTCAGTAAGGCCAGTCGATAGTGCATTGTTTTCTACCACACAATTCAATAGTAGATTTTAGAGATTTTGCCATTGGCACTTTAATACACTTAAATGTAAAATGTGCTTCTTACACTGTTTTATATTTTGGAGAGAGAAAAAGATGTTTATTTTTGTTTTCAGTATGTGGCTAAAATTTACATGTAAAAAAAATTTTTTTCACAAACTTTTAAAATCTAAATATTGTTTTATAACCTTTATCTCTCTACCTGACTAATTTAGAAGAAAAATTCCAAAACATATTTTTTGGCATAGGCCATCAAGTATAAAACGTTTGCTAAAAAAAAGGATAACTGCATCATGATCACTTCCTTCTGCACTGTGGTGATTTCTTTCCTCATAGCAGAGACCTGTGAAAGCTCAGAAAAGGTAAACCTGCTTGATTTGTTTTTCTCACAGTTTACACATTTAATTTCATTTGGTTAACTTTCATGCTGAATTACTGGTTACCTGTTTGTCCTTAGATATCCAGTTTCCTTACAGTTACACCCTTCTGTAAGTTCCAGATACTACTTTTTAAAAAACTACAAGATAGGCATATTGCCTATATTTAGATTTACAGATTTACAGGTATTTGAGAATGTAACTTTCAGCTCTTCTGCCTTGACTAATACATTCTATGTTACCCTTAAAGTTACATACTGCAAAGTGTGTGTGGTTACAGTTGGGAAATCAAGAGGATTTAGAAGCTCTGTAATTACTAACCCTGTGTTTATGTAGGTGCAGTCCTTCAGCTCCACCACATCATGGTGTATTCTGTCACTGCTGCAATTCTGAGTAGTATATATACAAGAAGATACATATAAAACTATGTACACATAATAAAAAAAAATCCACCACATCACGAAAAGATCTTTAAGCCAGTAACATGAGATCTGCTGACCTTTCTGAGAGAAATGTTATGGGGCTTTGCTTGAACAGATGTCTAGATACAAAATGAGAGCATGACACCAGCAGTCATTTTTAGAGAATGTAATGCCACTGACACTTCTGGCCAGAGTTTATGACTGTGATCGGCGGAAGCGTCTGGGCAGGAGGGTGTTTTGAGTAGGTTTTTTTGTAACTACTAGGCAACAGTTTATATTTTGCTTAGTTTTAGAAATGATGCAGTAGGCAGCCAGAAGAATGTGAGTAATTTGTTTTTTTTCTGAACACCCTCAAACTTAGTGACAGTAATTTTAGAATGGAAAAGTAGCACTTCATATCAAACTCAGTGTAAGTGATGGGACATAAATCTTTATTCTTTCTAAGTTGAGCACAAACCCCTTTGAAGGTATTCAGAGAGAGTTGGCTGGTTATAATCCCAAAAGGAGCACCTGGACAGGAGTCCCAAAAGCTGTTTTGGCCGGAAGTATAGGCTTCATATTTAAGTAACTTATTAGGGTACTTAGGTAACTTGACTAATATTTGAGGGATTATATATTGTTGGTTGACTGGTGTCAAGCATTTCACATTCAATATCTACATCACTTCATTTTTTTCCTTTTTTTCTTTAA
Source organism: Neodrepanis coruscans (assembly GCA_013400695.1). NCBI lineage: Eukaryota > Metazoa > Chordata > Aves > Passeriformes > Philepittidae > Neodrepanis > Neodrepanis coruscans. The sequence goes on along the minus strand of VYZS01043140.1, from coordinate 19,032 downwards.
ATGTGGTCATCGAAAAAAGTTTTTGAAGTAAGCATCACTGTGTGTCTGTGTCCTTTTGATCTAATGCAGGCTTAATATTTATCTATTTTTCTACAGGGGCATGACATAACCCCTCTTTGTGTACATACACTATATGTTGTACATACAATTTATGATATCATTACACTTAATCTGAATTTCATCTCATACATAACAACGTGGCTAAAGAAAGAATTACTAACAAACAAATGAAGCAACTCCAGAGAACTTTCTGTACAAATGTGCCATTTTTCTATATAATTTGCATTTTTGTTTTGAGTTCTTACTAGTTGTCCTACTGTGCCTTATTATGCCTTCTTACCTCTATATTGTCTTTAGTGATTAGCATATAAGAAAATTGTTTCCATTATTATTGTAGTTTATGCTTTCATATTCCCCCACCCCCTCTGTTTTTACTAGTAACTTAAAATTAGTGAGGTGAGTATCTACAAATGTCTTAAATATTTCAAAGCTCTGATTTGATAGCAAGCATCAGGCCTACCTTTGTGCTTCCACGAAGCTCTACTTTGATTGTCAACAATTTTAAATAAAGGCCAGGAGTAAAAATCTGTAACAGGATTTTGTAATCCAGAATACTGTCATAATAGTAGTTTTCAGCAGTGTAATAAACAGGCACCTCTTAAAAGACTAATGCTGCAGAATGGTTTACAAAAGCTAGAAGCAGTGTTTCTTTAGGGTCAGTAATCTATCCATAAAAATTGCAGTTCTCATAAACCCCTTGTGTACTACTTTTCTCAAGCCACTAATTATCACAGATGATGGAAGTTGAAATCTCTGTTGTGGATGGAATGTAGATATTAAGCTCTGTGTAACTTTTTTAATCCCTCCAGCTTGGTTCCTGCAGTGATCTCTATGAGTTACTTTATGGTTTTGGTTACCTCCTCTGTTAGGGGCAAATACCTGCATGCAGTGCCATGCATGGCTAGGAAATTGCAAAAGTCATCTAGTCCGAGACATGGGGCTGTCACCCTATGCATTTCAGGGACACTGTTTTAAACGGTTCACTGTTTATTCTCGAAGAGAAATCATCCTGAATGATTTGTAATGTAAGAAGAAATCACACCCACTGCAACACAATAACTACTAAAATAAAGTCGGGAACAAGACACCGGTTTGGGTTTTAGACTTCCACGAGTTCTACCCCTAGTTGAAATGGCAGATTTTCTGCAGGTCACAGTGCCCAGGGCAGTGATGCTGTGTCCCCTCCGCGGGACTCCGGGGCCTTGCGCTGTCCCGGCAATGCGGTGTCACCCCCTCGTGGTGAACCGGCCGTGCGGTGCCCAAGTACGGCTACGAGAAAGGGGAAAGGTCTCCTTAGGCAGGTTTGACTGAAATTGTTCTGACTTTTTACAAAACAGAGGCTGCAGAGACTGTGTATCTGATATGAGTCAACAGTTTGATATGACAGTCTGTGTGTGTGCCCTTATTGCTGTACTGACCTTTGTACAGCCATTTTTTTAATAATTTAGATTTTGATTTATCTTGTAATTCAATCCAGCCATGACACTATTAATGCAGTGATGCATTGAACATGTAATGGATTACATATCCCAGTAAAGTGACTGGGGTTGTTCATGGCTTGCTTGCGATCAAAGCTGTGTGTACTCATTAGTACATTATGCAAAAGATAATTTGGTAAAGCTGGTGTAGAATTTACTTCAGATTCTCCATATTTTCATGGTGGTCCGTCCATCCATCCTTTGTACTGGTTTGATTTGACATTGACTGGCCTGTCTTATGTGTTCCTTTCAATTTTTTGTTTCATGTAACATCTTTGTTGTAGGCATTTTGTCTATTCCACAAAGGTATACAATGTGACCATTTAAACTGGATGTTGTCTGAACCTTTCAGCCCAACTATGATGGATACATATGCTTTTTCATGGTTTTCAGCAAATTCTCCAGTGCATGGTTTTGTTATTTTATTAGAAGTACTGAACAATCATAAGATAAGCTTTAGAAGCAGTGATTTCAATAAAATAGAAAAATTAAATTTTAGTACTGAAGTTAATGTAAACATAAAGACTTCAAGAGCAATTTTATTTTTTTTAAGTCATCATAATTTGCAGAACAAGACAAAAAAAAAACAGAAAAGAAAACACACAAGGATTATCTACATGAAATTAAATGTATTAATATATATGGCCATCCTGTGGCAATAAAAGTACTCTGATGTATTTTTTAAAGAAAACATGAAAAAACAAGTTTGGGGTTCAGTTGCTTAATTGAAATGACAACCGCGCCTCGAACTCAGTGTCTTCATATGGCCAGAGTGAATAAGCAGCAATTTCTTTGGTAATTGCTTGCATGGACTTAGAATTGCTACTACTGATCAGATTTTTCTTTTTTTAGCTAAATCAAATAACCAAATATAAAATATGTGGAAACAAGCACGGGTGTCTCTAGCATAGCAGCAACCATTGGATTGCCAGAGTCTGTGGCTGTACATGATATTTTCAACTAGTTTCAACTTTCATATAAGCTGTAAACAAAGTTGGGTATTTTTGTTTGTTTTACTCAGCTGGAAAATCATCGATTCCAGGCAAGACTACAGACCCAGAATAAATCAGTGCATTTCAGAAACACTGATGAATTTATTTGTATTTCTTCAAGAAATGTCCCACTTTAAGGAACAAAACCCTGGCAAGGTAAGCATTTCCAAGTAAGATTAACAGTTCTATATGGTTTAATAAAAAGATGAGATAGAACAAAACAAAACAAAAACCCAAAACCTCAAAAAACAGGGAGCAAGCAAAAGAAATTAAAAGAATGCATATTCTGGTACATTCAGTCATGAGTTTCTGCTACCTTTTTTTTTTGCTGTGGAGAACTTGGTTAGAGAGTCAGTGAGAAGAACTGTTCACAGTGAAATTTATAGCAATACAGTCCTTCCCGTTACAGCTGTTGGAACTTCACCAGTTACTTCATGGGCTTTTTAGGAAATTTAAAACATCACAATTTTAATAAAAACTTGAAAAAAAGTAATATAGGCATGTTCCTATACATAAATACGTGGGGTTTTTTTCAAATAACTAGTTTTCAGGAATAACTGCACAAGTATTGACTGTAAGGAGAGTTCCTCCTATTTTATTGTGATAATTTTTCTTCTATACACTCATAATTGGTGATTATATTTAAAATAAGTAAGTATATAATGAAGTAAGGAAATGCAGTATCAATATAGACATAGTTCTGTCATGTGGTAATATGACACAGTAACTGTATGTTAAGATATATCTAATGCTGTTTTAGAAAAGCTAGTTTTGACAGCATGTTTTCCCTTCTTTTTCCTGACCTCATTCTCTAAGCTGTGTCATTATTTTATTGCTATAATTAGAAGCAAATTAGGCAGTCATGCTGTGTGCAAAATTTCTGCAATCCAGCTCCAAAGGCAAATGGATTCTTTCTGTGAGAAAAACTTTCAACAGATCACTGCTGTACTCAGCATTGTGCAGTTGTGAAAAATGCACTGTATGTCTCAGTCACCACAGAGGCCAAATCTCAAATTTTATATTGAAAATTCAGGTCAGTCTTGTCGTTAATAGGGATGCTAGAGTAGCCAACAAACAGCAAGAAAATGCTTGCTAGCATATGAGACAAAACAGTTTCATGAAGCAGCAAAACAGAGAAGAGAACTGTAACTGTAGGAAGGATGTTTTGCTCTTGTAAGCATGCAATAAGTATGTATTGTAATATTGTAATTAGTAAGTTTGGATTTTTTTCTGGCATATAAACTTTTCAGTCTTTCTCCATGTAATAAGGGTGATCTAATTTCTAGTAATTTTAGTAATAACATTGAGCTCATTAAACCTTTACAATAAATGGATAAAAATAGCATGTTTTTATAATAGACGATGGGATGCATCCTAATTAGCCAAAATGGAATGTTTGCTGCTTAATTTCATCAGAAATGTTAAAAGTATTACCCAGTTTAAAAAAAAAAAAACTTCAATTTTGCACTGCATTCTAGGTTGCATTTAGCATGCAACATTTTCCTTTTGCAAAATTATATAAAAAGTTAAATAATAAAAATGTTAATGGTCAATTCTAATGTTTTTGCCAGTTTTGCCTACTAGTCTGCAGCATATGTACATTTTTCACTGTCTTGGGAAGTTACATTCCTGGAGTTGTCCTCTCCTATGTCTTCTGTAAGTATAGTCTCCTTTTCAGTCATGATTTGTGTATGTGGTTTGTTCATTATTTGGTCTCTGTATAGGGAGTATTTATTTATTTATTTATATCTATTTACATGCAAGTTTCCAGAAGACACCAATCTCTGTGGTGCTGGTAACAATTCTCAGGGATGGGATGCCATCCAGAGGGACATGGACAAGCTAGAGAAGTGAATCCATGAGAACCTTATGAAGTTCAACAAGACCAAGTAGAAGGTGCTGCACCTGGATCCTAGGCAGCCCCCATTATCAATATAGGCTGCAGGATTAAGGGATTGAGAGCAGCACTGCCGAGAAAGACTTAGGGGTGCTGGTAGATGAGACGCTGGACATGATCCAGCAATGTGCATTTGCAGCCCAGAAACCCAATTGTATCCTGGGCTGCATCAAAAGCAGTGTGGCCAGCAGGGCGAGGGAGGGGATCTACTCTGCTTTACTCTACCCTGCTCTGATGTGGAACTGCATGGAGTACTGCATCCAGTTCTGGGGTTCCCAGGACAAGAAAGACATGGATATGTTGGAGGAAGTCCAAGGAGGCCACCAAGATGATCAGAGGGTTGGAGCACTCTCCTGTGAAGACAGACTAAGCATGTTGGGGTTGTTCAGCCTGGGGAAGAGAACACTCTGAGACTTTTTTGTGGCCTTTCAGTTCTCAGAGGGATCTTAAAAAAAATGGGGACAAACACTTTGGCAGGCCCTGTAGCATTACCAGAAGAGGTAATACTTTTAAGATGAAGGAGAGTCAATTTGGACTAGATATAAAGAAGAAATTTTTTACAAGTTTTTGTCTCATGGAGGTCAACTTACAAGTTTTTTAGACGTGTTGGTTCCTAGCACAATGTTGTATAGTCATGTCTCTCTGGTCAAGATAACAAAACCAAGCTAAGTCAAGATAATGGTAAAAGTTATAATGATTATAAATGGTGCCTTACTGAAAGTAAAAAAGATGTCAATTAATATGAATACAATGGTATTTTCTGTAATGAGTAGGAACAGCTCTTGGAAACTGAATTTGAAATTAACAGTTTGTCTGATATGGGCATTTCACAGTGCATTTTTATGTAAAACAAATTGTATTATGTAAAATTAGTAGTTATTTTATGCAAAGGCATTTTTTAAGCTTTATTAACTTCTCACATAGCAATATTTCAATACAATTTTTCTCTGTCTTCATTTTTATCACAGTATTGTGTGCCTTTTTATGTCCCTTCCTTAAGTGCAATGAATTTGGACAGAAAGTGTGCAGCAAAATTAAGGCAGTTCTGATGAAACTAGATTTTGGAATAGTGGAATATATCAACCAGAAGAAGAAAGAGAGATCTGGTGAGTTATTAATTATAGTCCCAAGTAATGTATTTCTATATGCAAAAAAATTTTATTCACCTTACAGACACTTTGGCTTGTCCTGAGAAGCTGACTGTAAAGGTATTTCTTGCTTTGAACCTGGCTACTGCTATTAGCTTTGTAAGGAGTGACAATGTACGTTAGATGTCTAGGTATAATAACAAAAACTTTTTCATAGAAAGAAACAAGGCAAGCCCAGCCCTTCATACTTTATTAGATGTATTGCTTGTAAGTTTTCCAAAAAAACCCTACTTGCTCTAAGCATGCAATGCTTATATCTGCTTAGATAAGGCAAGCTTAGTCAGGAGAGAGACTCACTCACAGGTCTTAAAATGCATACATAACAGAATTTTCAGTAAGAGACAAACTCTGTTCTGATATCTAAATCCACCTTGTTTTCACTCATAGCAGCAGAATGAATTTGTTTTCTTCCCCAAATACTCAAAGAGCATTTAAGAATTGCCATAGTATAGTTGCTACAAATTCATAAAAGTTTTTAGCTGGAGGGGAGAAATCAATTTAAAACAAAATCTCACCTATCTCATCTGAAATCTTCCTAACACTGGAAACAGATTTTAAGTAATAAAGCTATTTCAAGAAAAATATGTCTATGAAGAGCGTTATCTTTAGTTTGTTTTTTGTGCGCACTCCAGCTTTGGTAATTAAACTTTTGGAGTCACATTACTTGCAGATAGCCTACTCTTTTTAGTTAGTGTTACATCAGTAGGCTTCATATCTGCTTTAAAACATGCATTTCTGGTAACTGCTTGCCATACAATGGGCCGTTCCTAGACCTAGTGAGAACCACCACCTGTTTTTCCCCTTTATTTTGCATGTAATATGGTAGTTGTTCAAAATACAAAATAATTAATTGAACATTTTCTTTCATGTATTATTCTACTGTGTTTGATTTTTCAAAAACTGGGAGAGAAAGAGATCAGACTATTGTTTCATGAATTTCATAAGCCAGCACTGAGAAAATGATTGAGGTCAGATGTGTTCTCTCCTGCATCTCTCCCTGCCGTTTAATTTAAACCAGTCAAGTTCCCTATCTTGCTTTGCCACTTGGATTCACCATGTAGGTTCACAACCCCTTGTTCTGGTACAAGAGAAGACTAGGAACAAGATGCAAAAAGAAGCAACTAAGAATGCATTTTAGAATTCTTAGAATACTAAGAATTTCATTTTATATGAGTTTAAAAGATTCTCAGGCAGCAGAGGTGAAATTTGGGTCTCTGCTCATCTGCAAAGAGCAACATTATACCAGACTTCAGAGGATCTTTGTATCCATATTTGCATATGACTGTGAACCCAGGGTAGCTGGCTGCAAAGAAGAAGGGTTTTGTGGATGAAGATTATCCAGAAAATTGCACGTTCTCATGTAGAAGTAATGTCATGGGATAACTACACAGCCTGTTCTAGCAATACGTTAACCTGTCCATTCTAGCAGCAGTGCAATTCAAAAGGTAGATATATATTGCCAAGACAGATAACATTATGGTAAGCAAGTGAAGGAAGTACAATGCAGGTAAATAATGTTTGAATGTATTTCAGAGCAACATTATCTCCCCTGTTTTGGCCGCTAAACAATGTAATTTGATAAGCATCCAGCCTCTCAGTCAGCCTGGTTTCCCTCACCTTAGTAACATATTACATAAGTGATGCACTGTGTCAGCAGGTGAAAGGTTATTGTGCTATGTAAGCTGTGTGACAGAGAACACACACACTGAACCTGGAAATCCATTGTCATGAGTAGGATAAAAAATATATTTTTTTTCTTTCAGAAACAGCAAAAACAAAACCCACAGAAGATGACAGTGAATTAGACATATCAGCTCTGTGTCCTAAGGTGACTTTTTTCAGTCATCCCTGTCTTGCTTTTAAAATCTATATAGATAATGGGAGACTATCTAGATTACTGTCTCTGTTCTTCTGTGGAAGACTTTAACCTGCGCAGCAGGCTGTGTTCCTGAACTAAGCAATGTACTTTAGAAGTGATTAATAGTCTCCACCTTTAGGCTAATTACCTTACTGCAGTTTTGACTTCTAGCCTTCAAGGTATTGGGGTCTTTGGCCTACTGAGCCAAGAATGTGTTTATTTTTTGTTAGCTGTAGAATGGTTAAAATAAAATTTAATAGCGAAGGTGGTTATTTTTATTTGAAACAGTGAAATTGCAGTTAATGTTTATCAAATTAAAATATAAAAGGAAAATATTCATAGAAACCCTACATAACTTGTCAGATACTTTTGTAATCACTTGTCTAATAATTTTCAATGGTACTGTAAAAAGGTATATTATCTAAAAATATCTTTCTAGATATGTATTGGAACANAATGATTTTTTTATTTAATTTATTGTTATGGTCTTACAGATAATAGGCTATTTTTTTTGATCCAAGTTCACTCATTTCCTGACATTTATGCATATATTGTATTTGCAGACTCATTCTGATTTCCTTACAGTATTACTTTCAGAATGAATAACTGGAATCTTCTGTGCTTCTTTAATATAATGCAGCTTTCAGTTATTACAAAGAGGGATTCACTTCTAATCATTGGATACTATTATTTTCATGTTTCTGTAATTAAAACAAATAAGAAGTTATTCATATTGCTGTAACATACAAGAGGGATTTTTTTCCCTATCTTAAGCATTAGCTTACTGTATTGTGAATTTTTTGAGTATAAGAATACCATATATGGGACTTTTTTCCATGTAGGTTAGTCCTGCAGTTGTTGCCAAAGAGCTGTCAGTGTCTGACACAGATGTTTCAGAAGTATCTTGGACTGATAATGGGACCTTTAACTTATCTGAGGGGTATTCTCCACAGACAGACACATCTGATGGTATGTAATGGCTCCATTTGTCTCATGAATAAATTCCAGTCACACAAGTTACCTGAAAATTTGAGGAGTTTTTTATGTTGTTAGTTTTCCCACTGAAATTAATTCAAAATTAATTTTAGTGTTTCTTGTGTAGTTTTGGATACATTCTTTATAAGAACTGTCCTCATCTTACAAATAATAAAGCACATCAGCAAGTGTCTAAATAAATAAGTAGTGCTCAACTGCCAGTAAACCTTTCAAGTTGGTGCCAATGCTTTGTGGGTAAGCTAAGCTAATAGGCAAATAAAAGCTGAGAAAGAAAGAGTGAATACTTTGACTTGTTAAACAGCCAAATAAGGAAAGTATTATTAGATTTTATTACTAGAGTGCAGATGAAGACAGCCAGCAATGAGCCTAAATTAGATATGAAGACTAAGACTAGGAAAAGATTCTCAAGCACTTGTGTTGATCTTGACCAGATCAAAGTTCTTACTTTTTGGAGCCCAAACTATCAGTTAACACTTTGCCTGAATCAAGACTACGGACAACAGTAGTTTGGTGTACTCTTATCTGTGAATTCGTTGCTCTGCTCATCTTGCATTTCTCCTAGGAAAAGTTCACTGTAAATTATAAGAAGAATGATACTACTTAGTGGCATTATACAGGCCAAATTGTAATTTAAATTATTTTCTTAATATTTCAAGTTGTAAATAGACGGCATTTTACAATCACAGAACTGTAAGTTTTAAAGAGCAATTGTTGTTCATCTTGTCTAACCTCCTACTCAGCGCAGGTTCAAAGCTTTATGAAGTTTTTCAGGGCTGTGACCATTTAAAATTGAGCATCTTCAATGCAGAGATTCAGCAACTTCCTGGACAGCCTTTTTCAATATTTGCTCACCCTCATGATGAAAATGTTTTATCTTATAGTGAGTCAAAATTTGCTATGTTCCAGCTTGTGACAATTTACTTTGACCTTCGCATTGTGCACTTTCTCAGAGATTCAGGCCTATCTTCTCTATACCTTCCCATTCAGTAGTTAAACTATTTGATTTCCCCTTTGCCACCATCTCTTAGAGCCAAATAAGGCCCATTCTCTCAGCATCTACTCATATGTCCTGTTCTCTAGCACCCTAAATAATCATTCTGACCCTCCAAGGGGCTCAGTCCTGTGTATCATTGACTGTCTTGAACTGGAGAGGTCAAAACTGGATGAAGTACTTCAATGTGTACTCTCAGTTGCTGAATAGAGGGGGAAAGTCCCTTATATTGACTTTCTGCTTTAATTTTTGCTAGTATAGCTCAGTATTCAGTATATAGTTGGCCTTCCTTGCTGTAAGGACATTCCACTGTCTTGTTGTCCACAGGTCTTTTTCTGGAAAGCTACTTTCTGTCTCGTTGCTCCCAGCTTGTACTGCTGCACAGGTTATTCCATCCCAGATGCAGGACTTCACATTTGCTTTTTTTCAATGTCATGATCTTCCTTTTTCAGCCTGTTCCTTTCTCCAGCCTGTTGAGGTCCCTCTGAAGGCACCCTGACCTCCAGAATATCAAATACACGTGCCCTGCAGCAGTTCCTTTCTGCCTGTGAACTTGCAGAGAGTGCATTCCATCCTGTCATCCAAGTCATTAATTAAAAGCATTGGACAATGTTTGTTTCATGACCTTTGACAGATACCAATAACCAGTCTTCAGTTGGATCTTGTGTCACTGATCACAGCCCTTTGACTTGGGCAGTTCGAACAGTGTTCCACCCACTTCACAGTTCCCTTACCCCATTCACTCACCAGTTTGGCTGTAAGGATCATGTAGGAGGAAACTGTGTTCAAGGCCTTGCTAAATGAAAAATAAACAACATCCACTCGTCTCCCCATGAAGCATTCCAGCAAATGGGTCATACACAAAAGTGAAAGACCAAATGGGTTGCATCCAAGGACTGGCTCATCTCTTGTCAAAGCTCTCTACATTTGAGCCACCACTNATGTAAAAAAATCAACTTAATAGGAAGTATTATGCAGTATTTGATGAGTAGTGCATAAAGCCTGACTTTGATAGTGATCATTCTGAAGGCGGTTTTGTATTCTGAAAAAAAAATAAAATCCCATGGGACATAATTGGATATTGTTGGATAAATTGG
>VYZS01043135.1:12686-40881 GCA_013400695.1 Neodrepanis coruscans | reverse complement strand
ACCTTGGTTTTCGTGACGGTTTATGTGCAAAAAAAGGATTTCAACTAAGGCTGCCCTAAAAAAAGCCCTGTCCCCTTTTTTTTTTTTCCAAATACCTGGTCTTTCAGAACCTATAAATTATCATCACTTTTTCTGGGGCAGCTGGAAACTCCTTTGTTGTTTTTTTTTTCCTCACATGTTGAAAAACAAAATCAGAGAATTCAGTGTCAGGGTGAAAATGATGCTGAAACCAGGGAACTAGCTCAAATTGCTCAGCTTTAATTGAAACAAACCTCAAAGCTATTTTAAAGCCCCTGAACCTGGAACTAAAAGTGATCCACAGTCTACAGCAACTTTCATTATCAGTTCTGAACATAAGCTGACCCAAAAACTAACACTCTGCCCAAATGCTATCTTCATAGCATCTGGTGGCATTTTTAGCCAACATGGTTTTACCTACACTTTTTACTCTCTCATGTCTGATAAGTATGTTCATTACAAGCTCTAGGGCCTGAGGATTTCTGAGGAAGGCTGATTTTGAATTTGTGTTTCTGTCACAGCTGTTTAAGGAGAGCTGCATCTGTGCAGGGAGTTGAGTTTACGGCTTCTTCCTCATGTAGTTAACGCAGCCCCAAAAGAATTATGTGCTCCATGGTATCAAGTCACAACTTGTGGCATAAGGGCTGCATATAAGTATTAGGATAATCCTTATATTGGAGACTCTAGAATGAGTCCCTTGACTATAAGGAAGGGAGAGACCAGACTTAATTAGATAGTAAGTGCAGTAAATTTAATTTCTTCCATTGCTGCAGATGTAGCTTTTTATTATCTTAAATAATACCTTTTGAAGTTTTAGCAGTTGTGCGTGTTTTTATGTGCTTTTGATGAAAGTGGGCATTGTTAAGGCCTACTTCTCAAGGCTGTGTACCACATCTATAGGTCAGGATTTTAAGAACTCCTTCACAAATAGCCTTGGCACACTTTTGAATATCTGGTGAATAAATGTTTACTAGCTTGAATGGGTTCACTCACAGGTGTAGCAAAAGTGAAACCAAAGAAAAAAATTAATGGGCTTTTGTTCTCTTTAGGTGTTTGTGAGTTGCAATTTCTGTGGAAAATCAATCTCTTACAGCTGTTCAGCTATTCCTCATCAGGGGCGAGGCTTCAGCCAATATGGAGTCAGTGGTTCACCAACCAAGTCAAAAGTTACAAGCTGTCCTGGTTGCCGTAAGCCCCTTCCTCGCTGTGCACTTTGCTTGATAAATATGGGAACACCAGTTTCCAGCTGTCCAGGTATGACACACTGGGCTTTAGTTATTCAGGTACAGTATTAGTTAAAAGCCTAATTAGCAGTTCCTATTGGGAGATCTTCTGTTTTTTCTTTCTGTTTGTGCTCATAGTGTGAATATTTAGATACGTAATTTTGAATTGAGAAAGACTATAATTGAGAGCTTGTTTACCTCCCTTTTGATTTTATGATGAAACCTGTGTTTCAGTACTTTGGGATCAGACAGTAGGCACAGTTACTTGCTTCTGACAGTTTTCCCAGTAAGATTTTCAGTGAGAGTCCATGATTAGACTGATGTGAAGATTCAAGTATTGTGGGGGTTAGTATTATGAGTTTTACAACTGAAAGAAATGGGGAGTGTGTTTTCTTGAGATGAATTGTAGGGATGCTTCATAAATCTTGGAATATTAATTAATTAATTTTTAGCTGAATGAGGAACAGAGAATAAATTTGATGTGGTGTACTTTCTGTCACTAAGAAAGTATAGATCATGTATTCACAGCTAAGATTAGAATCTTTTGGTTCTAAATGTCTTGGGCTCAGCATTATATAAGGTCTAAATGAAGCTGATTTTATCCATATTTTTAGTCAGTCTTGTTGAAGAGCCACGAGCAGCTGTGCAGTTGTCATCTGTTTTTATCTCTTCTCATTCTTTCACTGATCTGTTACGACTTCTGTATTGTTCCAATTCATAACCTAGATTTTGTTGATTTTTTTCTAAAGCGGAAGATGTCATGTGCAGCAGAACAGGCCCATAATTCACTGGAACATAAATCAACCACTGAAACATAAATCACCATTGAAAGACATTCTGTCTGTAAAATTTGCTTAATAGGCAAGTTTAGCATGTCTGTAAGATGTGAAACAACAGCTCAGTAATGTGATTCTTGTTTTGGCATTCCACCCATTCTTAATTTTACTGACTTTTAAAATCAGGCTGCTTCTTCACCTAATGTTCCGAATTTCAAATCTGTCTCAATAGTGTTGCTGGGGCTGAAATATAAATGAAGTGTGATGATTTACAGCCATATTTGTGGGTGTGGGTTTGCCTCTGCACAGGAGGATCCAAGTCAGATGAAAAAGTGGATCTTAGCAAAGACAAGAAGTTAGCCCAGTTCAACAACTGGTTTACTTGGTGTCACAACTGTAGGCATGGTGGACATGCTGGGCATATGCTGAGCTGGTTCAGGTAAGTTGATGTTAAAATCTTTGTTATTTCACATTTCTGTGCTGCACTGAGTAAGACATGCCTCCTTTGCTGTATCTATCATTATAATGTTTCACTAATAAAACTGAACTGTGATGCTGAGTTTTTCTAAGATACTACATCCCTGTACATAGTTAAATGTGTAGATTGCAAAATTATTTTACCTATTTTTTATTTTTTCTGCTATTTCTACTTAGGGACCATACTGAGTGCCCGGTTTCTGCCTGCTCTTGTAAGTGTATGCAGCTGGATACAACAGGGAATCTTGTTCCAGCAGAGACTGTCCAGGCATAAATACTGTTTGAAACTATGTGGCTATCGAATGGATGTCCATCATAGTCCAAGCATATATTTTAGACAAAGGTAATTTGTGACTTTCTGACTGTGAAAAAATAAACTGCTACCAAATTAGTAAAATGATGTGTGTATGACTATGCTTGGTAGAAACAGGCATTCCTGAAGCGAGCCTCTGGATATAGTGTGTGGTCCTTATTCAGGACTGAAGAAAAGTACTCCTGGGATTGTAGATTCTTTGGATTTGCTGAAATCTCAAGACCTTTTTTAATAAAGCTTTCAGGATAATGCTGATTGGCCCCAAAGCTGTGTTTATATGCTGTGAAAGTGGACCTTCAAAATAAACACTTGAAAAGTGTCCTTCAGAAGACGGCAGAGTGATGCTGTGGATTCCTGTCTTAATTGATCACACTTCCCTGTTTGGAAATGATTGTTTCCTTGTTAGTTCATTCAAAGTGCCACTGTTAACTATTCTGAAGATTTTTATTTTAAAAAAATCCATTTCTTTCTGTTATCAAGTTTTCTTAATAGTAAAGCAACGTGTTTGCAATTCAAGCTCTTATTTAATTTACCTACATACCTAGCTGATGTGAATTATAAAGCTAAAGAATTTGGGGGTTTTGTCTCCTAGCAATGTCTGTATCCTAGAGGAGTTCCCTGAGTGGCAAGTCATGTGTCTGTTTCAGTGAAGAGTGCAGATAAAAGTACAGGAGGTTTCTGGTTGATTGATTTTTAACTTAGTACTGTCAAGGTCTGAAATCTCAAGGACTGTAGACTTGCAGATATTTAAGTCTTAAACTACATGCTAAGTTTTGACTACAAAAATATTTGAAGACTCTGAGATAATCAGTATTTCCCTGTACTTGTGAAATATACTGGGAAGTGGGTAATCGACCTTTATAAATCCTGCTTTTGGACATTAGCAGATACCAGCCTGCTCTCAGAAGGCTGCATCATTTTAAGTAATTGATCAGAGTAGTTTTAGATGGTACCAGCTGGGTAAGATTATTTATTAAATTGGGAGAGCATCAATATTTTGCTAAAACTGTTCTAGGAGCTAATTGCTATTGTTGTCCTTGATTTTGTAGGCAACAAAATTCACACAAATTAGGGAAAAAACAAACCTGTTTTAAGGTATGTGATAATAACATCAGTTTACTTGGTGTGTGTGTTTATTTACAGTCTATGAGTTACTTAACACTTGTGTGCTATGAAATACTAAATGGAATGCTAGCAATAAACTGGTACCATATTGCCAGGACTGTGAAAATCGGTGTTTTAAAAGAGAATATATTGTAATATACCACTACTCCTGTGTGCTCTAATGTAGTTTCAAGAAGACAGAATGTGGAAATGTTTTCTGTGGACGTACAAGATTACATTTAGGATTTTGGGTTAGATTTTCTGATTCAGCATTAATGTTGTACATCTGCTGAATTTTTTTTCTGATCTAAAATTCCTGCCTAATTGACAAACAATCATTTCTAAGTTAAAAATCTAAGAGGTACTTGATACTTTTAGGCATGGGAGAGCAGTTACCTTTTTTTTTCTTGTTAGAGTATTTATTTCTCTTTCCAGTACTTTTGCACACTTCATTTTGCTGTTGAAGAGCTGTTCAAAATGTTCTTCATTCATAAATGTAAACTGGAGCTTACTGTATGATACCCTATTTATATAAATACAGGCAATAAAGCGTTTGTTTTATGGAAATGAGAATTCCCAAGTGTCATGTGTATTTTTATCCTTCCCTAGTAACATTTTCTTGATAATCCATGTCTAGTTGAATGCAACTACCAACATACAATGTCTCGCTTTCTTACATACAGAAAATTCATCTATAACACTTTCAGCTCAACTTGTTTGTATCAAATGCTATAATGTCATTAAATTACTTGCTCACTCATCATGTCTTTCAAATGTTTTGGATGATGAACGTATATTACTATCAGTTTTGACTGTTGCTAATTAGCAATCAGGCTTTCAGGCCAGTAATTACACTATCTGCAAAATTTACAAAGCAAGAGCTCTGTGATTTTTACTTACCAGATTTTTATCTTCTTTTGCTTTTAAATTACAAAGTTGTGCTTTTGGAGGTGATTTGTTGTCTTCTACCAAAAACTATAGCTGCACCCATTTTATTAGCTAGTTTTACATTTACTGTTGCCTAGTATCTGCTCGGCTGTGCTGAAGGTGGCTTTGCATGCTGAAGTGTTTTGACCCTGTGGTTCATGGTGATTACATTTCATTGTTTTCATTTCATCAGATGCTCCAGCCTTGCCTCCCTTCCTTGATTAAGCACAAACACTTTATCATCATATACACAGGCTGCTTGCACATGAGCACCACACAAGTTGTGCACATGTCCATGCCCAAGCCAAGAGCCGAGCAGTGTCAGCCAAGAGCCCAGAGAAAAGGTGCTAAATCCCAGAAGTCAGTGAAGAGCACTCCTGTCCCAAATTATATAAACTTCTCAAAGTCAGCTCTGATTACATCATTAATTTCATAGCCCTCTCTCCTCCTCTCCCAGTTTCCTGCCTTTTACCAGCCTCGTGTCCTCCCAAAGAAGCCACTAGCTCCTATTCACACCTTCCATTACTGGTCCTGCTGCTGGGTTCTGGCTTTGGTGACATCTCTAGTGTTTATGATACAGTTGCCCTGGTTCTTCCCCTTCAGTCAGTGACCCATGATGCCTATTTTATGACTTATTTATACTTCCCATTTTATTATCAATGGGTCTGGCAGTTTCACACACCACTGTGTGTGTGATACCTGGGGTCTTGCTAACCATCAGTCCTAGCTGACAGCAGGCCCCATGGCTATGCCTTTCCATTGGTATTTGGAATGGCTGGCAAGGTAATGTGGGAAATTATGCTGGTATATGCATATATGACCTGAGCATTACTGTAGTGCCAGGAATCCTTTACAATTCCTTGCATTGCTGTCTGGTTAGTTAAGCCACATCTCCGGGGTAGGCCATTTATTCCCACAGCCTGATAGTCTGAAGAGAAGCAAATGAATAACAGGCGCATAAGGGAAAATTTTAGTTGTGTACTGGTTGTCCAGCCACCTTTCACTGCTGTGGGGCTGCATGAACAAGAGCAGTCTTGACTCATAAAGGGAAACTAGCACTTCACAGTCAATGTAGCTGTCCCTGTTCAAACATTTCCTCACAAGAATTCATATCCAAGGATGGTCTCTCCAAAATGCTAAAGCCACCTAGTGGTAGGCTGCTTTATTTACAGACTGTGTATGTACATGCCCAAAGATAAATTTTTTAAAGCAGAATAGAACAAAATAAATAGTTGTAAATACTAGGAGAATGTGGTTACTAAGAATGACATTTGATTCTGCTGAGCACTGGAATAGGTAGTGGTGATAGCACTACAGGACAGAGTGTGGTATCATGCCACACAGATTTTATGTTCTTGTTTGCTGGACTCCTCTTTCCAGTGACTGTGTCACTGTCTGTCTTCTAGGTTGAGAAGGGGGGAAAAAATAGATCCCCTGTTAAACTGATCCCCCCAGTTTGTAGCAACTTCGATAAATAAGTCTTTGAAACAAATGCCTTTACTGAAAAGAGATGCCTATAAATAAGCCCAAAGCTAGCAATCTTAAAGCACTAAATCTAGCTACTAAACCTGAAACCTGTTTGTATGAAAGTTTAATGAACATAGCTAAGGTTAATTTAAAATACTTTGGAATATTTTCATAATTCACAGTTCAATTTTTCTTGTGTTACCTTCAGAAGCCTTAAAAATTCTGCTATGTGTTGTGTAAGTAACAAAATTAGGAATTATGCGGAAGTTCCTATGTTTAAAATCACCATGACAAGCTGGCTGAATCCTGGGACTGTTGATCAAGAATTAAGGTTGTGATGGGAAGTCAACTGCACTTGAAATCCCAAAGCCTAACTAGACACCTTCCAGGTGTTTAACACCAGTAGAAAAGGCAAGTATCTTGTACTCCAGTTTGCTAAATTAACTGTGTCACATAAAATAGAACAGGAGTCACCATGTATCATTGAAAAACAGCACTCTAACATGCATGAATAGTTAAACATGGGATCTTTTTTATTGGTGAAGAGATAATTTTCAAGATGTGAAATAGCCTGTCATGTTCAATAAATTTGTATCAAAGCAAGTGGAAAAGACTTTATATTAAACCCCCACCAAATTGCTTCAGTAAAGTATCTCTAGAACCTCTACTGATAATAAAAAGATACCTACAAAACTACAGAACTTCAGTTTCTGACAAATCTAATCCTGCAAGAGAAAACTCCCCACGGATGCAAAAGGGTTAAATATATACAGTGAGCGAGACATCCACAGAAGTGTTCTCCTTGCTGAATAAATACATTTGCAAAAAAAATACTCTTCATTAGCAATACTTAGCACATGTAACAGCATCTTTTCAGTATATTTGTTGAAAATAAATGTAACTGTTACCATGCTGTCAAGCAAGAAACTGTGGTACTGTTGTCCCCTCTGAAGCTCTAAATAAATGGTAAGAAAAATCAAGTGTTCCTCCCAGTACCAAACGGGAAGTATTCAGGGAATTCATGAATAATTTTGAGTGCTTCATTGTAGAGTTCCAGATCTGAAAGAAGGTTAAGAAAATGGTTACGATGCATAAGCTAAACTCCCCACAGGTCAATGACAACATTAAAGCCCCACTTAATTTAAAGCAGAATAGCAGAGCAATCCCAGTCTCCCTCAACCTCCCATTTTCCTCAAGGCAGCAACATTCATTGCTTGTTCTCTGGAGGGTTGTTTTCAGGCATGCTGGCTGCACAATCACACAAGGTCCAGGGCAAGGTGAGAACCACACTGCCGGGAGTGGGAGAACAATAAGACCACAGCAATGATCTAGACTGGCTCCTGCTTTGAGGACCTCCCTACAGCATAACCATAAACCACTGTATTTGGTACAGAACTTCTATCATAACATTCTCCTTTTCTACACCCTGGTCTATATCTGGCATCTTGAAGAAAGTCCTTGTCCATAAGGAAAGGTAATCAGGCTCTCCCTTCTTATTCACTGAAGAAGAGTTTAGAACTCAAAAGGAATTTGTCATCATGTATATTCTTACTTACCAAATGGACTTTTATCTTCTCTGAACTGGACGTATGACACACACATGATGGTTGCCTGATTTGTTACTCTTCCTACTACTTCAATAATTCCCGAGATCTCCTCCTCTAGCTAGAAAATACACCAAATATGAAATTAGTAACACTAAATTAGCTGCTCTACTTAGGAGCACAGCACCGAAGCTAGCTAGCTAGCATCCACAATTGATGCTTTGTTCGTGACAGATTCTGTTCAAATGTCAGACAATACAGTACTACTGAATGGCCCTGTCACCCTCCAAAAAAACCCCACAAAAGCCTTGATCCACTTAGAGATTTAAAGGTTTTGTAAAACCAATTCAGTACCAACAAAAAAACATATGAAGCACCATCAGAGGGAAGATATCAGTTATAAGTATATAAAACTGTATTGTTTTATCACTGTATAGAGACTAATCTAGGACACAGCAGTAGAACCCAGATTTTAATGCACTACATTCAAACCTGAGTCAATTATAGAATTCTGTAAGAGCAAAGGAGGTGTCACACGTGCGAGAGAGCAGTTCCAGTGTTTCAGATTCAAGAGGTATATTTGGAAACTATTTCTTAAGTTATCTATCAGTAAGTGTTCAGAATACAGAGACACTAACAAGTTTTTGGTTGAAAAAGGGAAAGAATAGGCTATTTTCTTGCCGTTTGAAGTTAAAGTCAGCAAGTTTCACATTTATAAGACAAAACTATCAAACTGCATTTTTCATCAACAAGGAGACTCGTTTCTTGAAAGTCTGAGAGTACCACATGCAATTATTTCACATGGAAATGGCAAGATTTCTCAGCATTTAACAACTCATTCAGAGAAAAAGATGTAAATACACACAGTCATGCTAGATCCTTCAACTGCAACATTTACGAGAGGAAAAAACATAGAGACAGAAGAGAATGCCAGAAGTTTTTCCTTCCCTGGTATATAACAAAGGAAGCAGCATTTTTGTTCAGTAAAAATGTCTTGTACCTGTAGCATTAATTGCTTGATTTCTTTATTAAGAAAGAATGCTTCAAGCTTACTATGAAGTTTACTGGAATGCTATGACAAATGTTCCAAGAGGATGTAGCAATGTCAACTCAAAAAACTCTTGAGAATACGATAATTTTGAGTCTTTTTGATTATAAAAGCAATAAGAAAATGAGAGCAAAAAGTGAAATTGCATGCAGTGCAACATATTAACGTGTAAACTACTAATAAAGAACAAGAAAATAGCAAGACTGGGATCTGTCTGACAAGGAGTGAGTTCTGTTTCTTATCACCAGCCAAAAATTGATGAAGACCAAGGCGGCTCAAGGATAAGACTGAAAGATGCAAGCAGAGGCAATGACATACAAGCGGAAAAGGTGAAAAAAACAGAATTATTTTTTTTCCTGACTAAAAGCTCAACACATGGAAGGCACGCACAGACTTCATAAGAGACAAAACCTCCGGTCTCCACAAGAGGCAAAAGAAGAATTTCCAAAACACTCCTTAACTTACAGGTTCGCTCAGCTCCACAGTTATATGTTTCCCTACGCCATCCGAAAGCACGAANTCGTGTCGGTGCTGCCGGGCGGGGAGGGCGCTGAGGGGCCGAGCCCCGGAGGAGCCGGGGAACCCAGCCGTCCCCTTCCAGCCCGGTCCTGCCATATAATCCTGTCAAATCCACCGTGTTTGCCCGCCCCGCCGTCTCCCCTCTCCCGTTAGATGGTGGCTGTCCTCCGGTGCAGTCGGCAGCGTGCCCTGGGAGCCAAGAGGGCCAAAGGCACCCTGGGGTGCATCAGGCACGGCGCAAACAGGGGGATTGTCCTGCTCTGTTCTGCGTTGGAGTGGCCTCNTCGTGACAGATTCTGTTCAAATGTCAGACAATACAGTACTACTGAATGGCCCTGTCACCCTCCAAAAAAACCCCACAAAAGCCTTGATCCACTTAGAGATTTAAAGGTTTTGTAAAACCAATTCAGTACCAACAAAAAAACATATGAAGCACCATCAGAGGGAAGATATCAGTTATAAGTATATAAAACTGTATTGTTTTATCACTGTATAGAGACTAATCTAGGACACAGCAGTAGAACCCAGATTTTAATGCACTACATTCAAACCTGAGTCAATTATAGAATTCTGTAAGAGCAAAGGAGGTGTCACACGTGCGAGAGAGCAGTTCCAGTGTTTCAGATTCAAGAGGTATATTTGGAAACTATTTCTTAAGTTATCTATCAGTAAGTGTTCAGAATACAGAGACACTAACAAGTTTTTGGTTGAAAAAGGGAAAGAATAGGCTATTTTCTTGCCGTTTGAAGTTAAAGTCAGCAAGTTTCACATTTATAAGACAAAACTATCAAACTGCATTTTTCATCAACAAGGAGACTCGTTTCTTGAAAGTCTGAGAGTACCACATGCAATTATTTCACATGGAAATGGCAAGATTTCTCAGCATTTAACAACTCATTCAGAGAAAAAGATGTAAATACACACAGTCATGCTAGATCCTTCAACTGCAACATTTACGAGAGGAAAAAACATAGAGACAGAAGAGAATGCCATAAGTTTTTCCTTCCCTGGTATATAACAAAGGAAGCAGCATTTTTGTTCAGTAAAAATGTCTTGTACCTGTAGCATTAATTGCTTGATTTCTTTATTAAGAAAGAATGCTTCAAGCTTACTATGAAGTTTACTGGAATGCTATGACAAATGTTCCAAGAGGATGTAGCAATGTCAACTCAAAAAACTCTTGAGAATACGATAATTTTGAGTCTTTTTGATTATAAAAGCAATAAGAAAATGAGAGCAAAAAGTGAAATTGCATGCAGTGCAACATATTAACGTGTAAACTACTAATAAAGAACAAGAAAATAGCAAGACTGGGATCTGTCTGACAAGGAATGAGTTCTGTTTCTTATCACCAGCCAAAAATTGATGAAGACCAAGGCGGCTCAAGGATAAGACTGAAAGATGCAAGCAGAGGCAATGACATACAAGCGGAAAAGGTGAAAAAAACAGAATTATTTTTTTTCCTGACTAAAAGCTCAACACATGGAAGGCACGCACAGACTTCATAAGAGACAAAACCTCCGGTCTCCACAAGAGGCAAAAGAAGAATTTCCAAAACACTCCTTAACTTACAGGTTCGCTCAGCTCCACAGTCATATGTTTCCCTACGCCATCCGAAAGC
Source organism: Neodrepanis coruscans (assembly GCA_013400695.1). Lineage (NCBI taxonomy): Eukaryota > Metazoa > Chordata > Aves > Passeriformes > Philepittidae > Neodrepanis > Neodrepanis coruscans. Next base: position 29,844 of record VYZS01043135.1, on the reverse strand, counting down.
ACGAAAAGCTTCCCAGTAGGATGAATCTACAAAAGAAAGACATCCCAGTCGGACGAAATCTACAGAACAACACCAAACCCTACGAAAGACACGAGGCCTCTGCGCTCCAAATGCAGCTGGAAGCGCCACAGGTTTGGCTGCCCCAGCCCGAACCTTCCCGCCCGCTCCCGGATCCGCCGAGCTGCCCCGGGAAGGCTCCAGCCCCTCCGCTTCCCCGGGCGGGCACAGCCCCGCTCCGAGCCCCCGCCGGTCCATCCCGCACCTTCTCGACGCGGCCCACGAAGCAGACGGGCTGCCCGATGTGCTGCGCCAGGTGCCCCGTGGCGATGCGCGGCCGCGGCACCTCGTGGATGTCACCCATCGCCGCTTCCCGCCTTGAGCGCAGGGAGCGGAGNGGGGATTGTCCTGCTCTGTTCTGCGTTGGAGTGGCCTCTCCTGGAGGGTTGTGTCGCTGTGGGCTCTGCAGCTACGTCCAGAACAGGGAGTCAAAGTTGCTGAAAGGAATGTCCTGTGAGGGACGCCTAAAGGGTTTGGGTTTCTCTAGTTCGGAGAAAAGAAGGTTGATTGCTCTCATTGCTGTTTTCAGCTTCCGGAGGAGGGGTTGTGGAGAGTGGGATGCTGATCTCATCTCCCTGGTATCCAGTGGCTATCTCAGGATCGTAGAATCATGGAATGCTTTGGTTTGGAAGGGGCCTTAAAGATCATCTAGATCCAGCCCCTCTGCCATAGGCAGGGACACCTATGAGACCAGGTTGCTGAGAGCTATGGATATGCGGGAATGATTGAAAGTTGCACCAGGAGGGGCTTGGACATTAGGAAGCATTTCTTTACTGTGAGGCTGGTCAATCACTGGAACAGGATTCCTGAGCCTGTCGGTGTTTAAGAGGCACTTGGACAATGTCTTTAACAACATGCTTTAGCTTTTGATCCTCCCTGCAGTGATCAAACAGTTGGACCAGATGATCATTGTAGGTCCCTTCCAACCGAGCTATTCTGTCCGTTTAATTCTATCTCACCATTAAAGAGCTTACACTAGATCCCCAGGGTTGGAGCATTGTAAGGCTGGGCTTCGCACTTGCCACGCATCTTGCCTTTTTCCACGTTTCCTCTGACTGTCCTTTTTGTAGAGAGGATCCTCCCAATTGCTCTTGTTGCAAAGGCAACTATGGTATCCCAGTCTGCATTTGATAGAGTGTTGCTGCTACTTCCCCTCTTCTCAGTACTGGTGGGGCTACACCTGGAGTACTGGGTACAAGAGGGCATGTGGACATACTGGAGGGAGGCCAAAAAAGGGTCACAGTGGTGTTTACGGGACTGGGGCACCTTAAATATGAAGAAAGGCTGAGAGAGCTGGGACTGCTTGGCCTAGAGAAAAGAAGGCTCGGGGGGCTCTTGTTAATGAATATAAATACCTGAAGGGAGTGTGCCAAGAGGATGGAGCCAAGCTCTTTTCTGTCATACCCAGTGCCAGAACCAGAGGCAATGGGCACAAACTGAAACACAGAATGTTCCCTCTGAACATTAGGAAACACTTTTGTCACTGTCAGAGTGACCAAGCACTGGTACAGGTTTCCCAGAGAAATTGTGACGTCTCCATCTTGGGAGATAGTCAAAAGCCATCTGGACATGATCCAGGACAACCAGCTCTAAGCGGGCTCTACTTAAGCAGGGGGCTCTGCAGATCCCTTCCAACTGCAGCCGTTCTGTTGTTCTGTTATTCCCTTTCAATTTCCAGGACTGATGTTTCAGGAAATACTTGGAAAAATCTAACTCTGCTCTGGCTTAAAAGGGCAGTCACAGTGATGCCCTAAGGTCACCCATGTGATGACCATTCTGACCAGCCACAGATCAGTCCATCTTGCTAACCAGCGCAAAGTGGTTTTTGGTAGTTGGCTGGGGTAGTGTTGTTATATGGCAGTAGCTTGTGTCTGCTTGCCCAGGAAACAAGTTCCTGCCAGAAGCTGTGCAGAACCAGCGTGTGGCTGGGGAGTGCTCAGAGTTATATCTTTGATGGGATTTAGCTGGTTGTCATCTCCTCAGTATCACTGTGCCATTCGCCTTTTCAGTATTTTACTTGCAAGAGAATATCCTCATCTCCTTAGTGTATCTTCAGGGATTTGAAAGAAGAGATCTAATAAATGTAGCTGTTCGAGCAAGATGCAGGAGGCTGCTGCACAATGGCTCTCTTAAGGCTGAAAGATTCTAAGGGTCGGCTGCTAGAAAAACATTGTACAAGTTCCTACAATTCATGTCTGTATCATACTTAGCAGCTGATGAAGGTCTCCAATCAAGACGGAACTATTTGCAGGGAAAGAAGTAGGTTTCAACCTACTGACTATTGTATCTAATAAACACCTAGCTGTCTTTTTTGGCATTCTCTGTCTTCAGAGGTTTGAATGTTTACATCCATCTGAGCAGTGTTATTCACTCCTGGCTTTGCCTTTGTCATCTATGCTTTTATTGTCTGACATGATTGTGCCTGATTTTTTATGATTCAGCCTCTTTGAGTGCTTTTATACTATGGTAATTTGGGCTGCATAGTTCTCAGTATTTCTGCTTTCCTTATATTTTATAAAAACTTCAAAAATAAATATCAACATTTTATGTAATACCAAAAAAATTATTATTGTTTGTTATATGTATATCTGGGTTTTTTGTATTTGTATTTCTCGTGATACTTTCCATTCTTCTATTTTCAAGAAATACAAACTGAAGGGACTGCCTAGTGTTAATGCCAGGAGAAATTATATATCTTTTTTTGTTTCTTCATATAGTAACTTACACTAGGCCAAGAGTTTTAAACTGTTCCTTTGTTGTCACAGAGAAATCTTTTCAACATGCACGTTCTTGACTCTTAAATTGGTTGTTTTCATGATAAGCAGGACTGTACAGGGCTGTAAACATCTTGCTCTTTTTCTCATTGTTGCTTTATTGGTGAATCACAGCAGATGGTAATGTGGAAGTGAGAATTGCTCTGATGCTCTGTTTTATTCCATAGATTACATAGTTTACTCTGCTAGATGTGAAAATATTCTGGTTCTTTCTTTAAGGTCAGTTTTGTATATTCATCTGTCCTCATTTCATCATTTATGTAAGTACTGGCAGTGCCACTGCAATTCTGCTTTATTGTAGTGGCTGGGCATCCTCTCTTTATCTTAAATTACGGTTGTGAACATTCAGGAAAGGCTGAAAAGTAATGCTAAATATACTAGGATCCTCATTCCATAGAAAAATTTTACTGGATTTAATGTATTGGTTTGGCTCAAAGGTCACCAAAGGTTCTTGTCAAAAGAGACTGACAAAATCCAGGAGGAATAAATGAACCCCTTTGTGCAGCTCTGTAACTCATCTTTGTCCAGTACCACCTATGTTCTCAGAGTTTCACAGAAAAACAAAATATTTTTTGCAGCCTCGCAGAATTGCTGTAGTTCACAGCTTATTACTTGCTAATGACCAAAGTGGTGCCAAAAGCATTATTCTTAACTATCAGCGATTGTGTTCAATTTTTTTTTTTTTTTGTGAGGGGGAAACATGAGTAGAAGGGAATTTTATATTCCTACCAAGGGAGATTTTTATCTTTAGGCAGTGAATTCAATTTCAAGTCTCCTATGGAAATAAAATTAATCCCATCTGGAAGGGGAAAGTGCTGTACTATATAGGAGAAATTACTGCAGGAATATGGCACTATCTCTGAATGGTGGGTGTACTTTTTGTGATTTTGTGCTGACAGCTTTTAAAAAAACCCACAACTAAGTACTTTTTTTTTCCCCTCAAGTCTGTGTGACCATGCCTCCAGGTCCCCAGGCTTCAAATTTAATTTTTACTCTGAAATGAAACTTATATGGAAGCTGGTTGTTTGAGCTTTCCTTACCTGAAATCTCATCTTATCTATAGGCAGTAAAACTCCAGCCTGATTCTGCAACTGCTTAAACTTTATTCTTATCTTCAAGAGCATGGGTGTTTCCATTCAGCTCTGTGTTTCTTTGTTGGACAGGGGCTTTGTTCTGTTTTTAGCATGTAATTCAAGAAATTTCGTGGTTGCATTTCCCGTTACTGGAGAGTTTTATGTTTACTTTTGAAGTACCACAGTTTATAAAATTCTTAAGAGAGTGAATATCACAAATGCTCCAGCATTACCTTTCTACAGCGTTTCCTTTACTTGTGCTGTCTTGTATGGAGCTCTGGTGTTTGTTTCTGTGCCCCTTTCTATTTTTTTGATCATTCTGTGTTATTTAGTTTATACCTAATATTGTGTTCAGCAAAACTACTGAAATGCTGGAAGTAGTGGTTGGTGAGCTCTTTCCTCCACATATGTTACACAGACCTGAGATCTACAAGCACAACTTTTGTTTCTAAGAGGTGAACACCTCGAGAAAGAAACAGTCTCGCAGAACACGTTAGTCTTTTTCATATGTGGATTCCATGCTGCTTCCCCACGTTCACAATCACAAGATACAACATGTAGCATTTTCTTAGTGATGGATCAGTGGTTTTAACAGTGTTAAGGACTTGAGGCCTGAGCTTAGAGAGTACTTTTGTTAGCTTTGTTTATTTTTCTGCTTCTAGCAAAAGTATGTGTTCGTTTTGATTTTGGTTTGGTTTCGGTGTTTTGCTTTCTGTTGGAGAGGTACTGATGGCAGTGTTATTAAGGTAAAGCTACTGCAGAAACTGAAAATTACAAAGTAAAGACCAACATTCATATATGTAGATAAGATGAATTTTGTGGGGTTTAGAAAAAATTAGGATACTCAGGCTGTCTACTGTCCACAAAAGGAAAAAAAAATCTAGTATGTGAAAGTGCTTTTAACATTAATTTGTCTAGATCAAGTTGTCCTGGTTGCTAATTTACTCTGAATTTAAATGCCTATTTTCTTTTAAGCAGTGAAGTTTAAGTATGTTAAGTATGCAGGATTTAAAGGACTACAAGTGCACGGTTCCCTATACAAGTCTTTTGTGCCATGTATCTACTGATTAAGATGTTTTTCTTTGTGCGAGAAAGAAGGGAAAGGGGACATTATGTGATAGAGCTGAAAATTGTGCAATAATGCAGATCTCAAAAGAGGGGGGAAAAAAAAAGATGATTGGAGCAACTGCAGCTTTGGCACCTGAAGTGGCTGACTGGAATCTGAGCCATTACCAAAGCAATCTGTAAGATTTTACACATCAAGTTGATTTTGCTCCTTTTTGTTGCACACTTAGGATGAAGGTAAAATTGCATTTTAAACTGTTCCACAACTGCCTCTCCTTCATACATCATTGGAGCAGAAACCTGACTCTTGAGCATTACAGCACAGGTTTTTACCACTTGAGCTATGGGACTGACAACTGTAATTGGTAGCAGGAGAAGACTTATTCCCTGAGGGCTGAAAAAGGAATATGCTGCTGGCGCCATGTGTTGAGCCTGGGTGTGGGGGAAGGTAATGAATAAACGAGATAATTAGGAGTTTCTACTGTGTAATTTCCATGGAACTGGAAATATCAGTATTTCACTTGCTAAGGTAGGAAAACAAGAAAAAAGGAATGAAGTACAGATAAGTAACAATTTTTTTTAAGTTACTGTATACTTGGGATTGGACCACAGAGTGATTTGTTCTATTCTTATGTACATCAGTGTAGCATTTGGTTGCTAGAAACTGCACTGTGTCAGCATAAGCAAGCAGTAGCTGCCCAGGCTGTGGGGTATTCAGTCTTCAAGTCTCAGGTATCAACCCACAGTTTAAATCATTGCTGCTTTTGCCATGATCTATTCATACACTGTTCCTGAATGCCAGTGCTTATATTTCATATAGGGCTTTCTGGAGTATGGAAGTATTTGCCATCAGTTGTAACAGCAGAGTTTGAGAGAGTTTATATGTATAGTCCATGCTGATTGTGCAGTTAATTGCTACAGGTCACTGGCCAGGGCAAAAAAAAGTCTTATTTATGGTACCATGGATATTTGGGTGTGGAGTGAAGATTTCCAGCAAATACTTAATCCAGAATTTTTATCCTTTTTTTTATGTACTTTTGTTTTTTTAAAATCCACACACTTCATAGTAGCACTCTTCTCTCTTTCTCACCTTCTAAAGATTCTTCTTTGTTTAGTGTGAAATTATGCTACTGAAGCTGACACTGTATTGTCTTTAATTCTGGACACTCTCCCTATGTTGGAGTTGTATAATTAGATTTTGCTGTCAGTTTGTCAGTCCTTTCTCCTTAACATGTTGATGCCTGCGAAATAGATCAGGATTCTGCTCCTCAAACTTTACTTCAAAGTTGAAACTACATTATTCCACTTTTCCCAATTTTATATGGTATTTTAGTAGAGATCTTCACATGCCTTTGTTTCAACCTTCTGCTTTGTGTCCAGCACATGATGGTACAGCCAGACCCCAGGCTGCTCCGTAGGTTGGCGTTTTCCAGCCCTCGGAGCCTGGAGATGAGCGTACCTTCACGGGTCCCTTCATGGGCTTTTAATAGGAATTTGGCCTTTTTACACTACTCAGAATTACTTCTATGTAGTCTTCCAGTCTCGAGAGAGAGGCTATACTGAGCATTTTCTTTTGCAATCCATGTTTTTATTCCAATGTTTTCCTTGTTTTGTTCTAGGAGTGGAGTTTTTAGCTGCTTTGGAAGATTCTTTTAGTAAATTATTGTTGAAAAAAATTTCACAACAAGAAATTTGCAATTTCTTTTAAGGGGATCAGTGGTAACTGTTAATCAAGTATACACAGCTGTTAAGATATCTTTAAAAAAGATATCTTTTGGGAAAATGAAAATAGTTACTCCTCTAATATTGTATGGGTGAGTGGGTTGCTCTTTTATGTTGATGCGCAAACACTTAAGACTGAAAATATCTGTGAAGCAATGTGCTTAATTCAAGTATTCCTGCATTATAAAGCTGCATTTCCTGTAGGATCATGTTTTGAACTTCAAAGTTTAGATGCTTTAGAACTATCTCTGATGAGAAAGTTTGTGTAACAGCAATTTGAAATAGAAGAAAAACATGGAAACGTTCTGGATAAAAGCTGAAGGGAGTTTCCTTCTTTCATTTGGCTTTATAAAGGTCAAAGTTAGGGTTTTTTTTAATAATTCCACTCCATAACTTTTGTATTTCACTCTCTTCTTGCCTATTGAAGTAATTGCTACATTAACAAAGTAATCTGACATACTAATGCCTGATATTTCAAATCTGACAATAAAGACTGAGCTATAATATCGGGTATGTGGCCTATGGGATGATATGAACTTCTTATAATAAATTCTGTTGTCTTGTATTTATTTAAAATGTTTTGTCTTGATTTTAGATAACATCTTAAAAGACAAAAATACCCCCAAGAGACTATGTTTAGCTTCTTCCGAAAAAGTCAAGATTCAAAGAAGGTTACAGTGCCAGAGAGAGAAGCAGATGGATTTGTTATTGTGGGTAAGTGGTGCTTCTGTCTAAAGTGATTCTTCCATCTTTAAAATGGCAATATTTCTCTGAGGTGCTTAGACCAAATGAAATGTTAAGAGGAGCCATGAAAAAAAATTGTTCAGTATTTTTACTTTTCTTGAAGAAGTTAATTTTCCTAATTCTTCTCACTTGGAGTAAATAGCTGAAGTTTTATTTACAGAGGTCTGAACTATATTCAAGAGCATTTATGTCCTTACAAAACAAGAAAGCTCAAAGTTTAGGCTTCCAGCTTTATGATTAGAGTTGTGGAAAGAGAGTATCTTACTGCAGTTGTTAAAGGACTAGTTTTTTTTTTCAGGTTCCTTCCTTTTCATTTTACCCCTAGACTTTGTATGTTAGAAGCCAAAAATCATCTGTGAATTTCTGGTCATGATGAATGTAGATGTTCTGGCTCAGAATGTGACTTTGATAAAAAATAAGAAGTTGAAAGTTTTCAAAGTCTTGTTATTCAAAAACTAATCTGAAGTATACTCACCTGTGAAGTGGCTAAATTTGCAGCTTTGATCAAGCTCTTTCACAGTTTTCCGGGGTGGCTGAAACATGTGGAAGATAAAAAATTAATTTTTGTGATGCTGAAACTGATCCTTTCCTTTTTCCTCTTTTGAAAATTGGTTTTCCTCCTTGTGAATCTGTCGTCATCCATATTCAGCTTCTGCTACTCTGATTTGCTGACTCCTTCTTATCAGGAATCTTGAAGCAGTGTTGCTTCTTGAGATTTTTCAAGTCACAAAAACCTCTGGATTATCAAAGTCCAACAATGTGAGAGACTATTGGAACTCTTTCTGAGGAGAACTTAGATTTTTTTGGTAATAGTTTTCCATTAAAACAAATCTGTTTTCACATCTGTGACTGTGTTGTCATGCTTAATGGCTGCCTTCCACTAGATTTAGTTCACCTGCACTGGTTTTGATGGCTACAGCAAGTCACTCCAGCACTTGCGTCATGGAAAGGTCAAAGGAGACACATCATCATCCCCAAAAAATCTGGAGACCATTTAGCATTTCAGTTTCTGTAATAGGCAGTGTTCTGCACCCTAGTATTACTATGTCCCACAATTGCTGGTCCTGATTCTACACAAAATTTAGCTTCATTCCTTTTTCCTGAAATGCTGTCAGTGACTATTTAAACTTTATTCACATAAATTCACATTAAATTACTCTGTTAAGAATGATCAATTCTGTGTGTCTTCTCTTATTTTTTTTTTTCTCATGCAGACGTTAATTTAGCAGTCTGCAATGAAATGGACTGTAAATTTCATCAACTAACTTTTACTGGGCAAAAGACCTGCCATCAACCTTACCAGTGGAGCATATCACTGTCTTGCAAGATGGATGTAGCTGCAGAATTATGGGTCAGCACTTAAGTAGATACTTATCTAAGAGGAGTGTTTTTGTCTAGGAATAATTTCAGTGGAAAAAAAATCCAAACCACATCACTTAGCTATTCTTTTGGTTACTCTTTTATTACTCAGATGGAATGTTCTGGAGCTTTTTTAAACTTTGTTGTCAAATAATCTAGAATACCAGTGCTAAATATCTTCAACACATCTCAGTAGGATATTTATAGCACCATTAGTGTGAAGATATGTAGGCAGTGAACATTCTTGAAGGGAGTGGGAATTTAATGTCTTTCATTTTAAGTTGGTACCTAAGCCCAGTCTTCCATTCAGAACATAAAAGAACAAAAAGCCTAGTTCACTGATGTTCTGTAGACATGGGAGGAAGTGCTTTACTTTTTTTCCTGGAGAAAGAAGAGGAAAAATACATTCTGAGGGGACACTCACTCCTGATTTTCATTGTTGTGGTCAGGAGAGCTTGTCTATCACAAATCTCTCGCAAGTTTGTTCACATCATGCACCACTGATACGGGCATCCAGGAGTCTTACTGCAAGTTTAAGTGAGACTGATCAAGAATGAATCAAATGCCTTTTGCATTAAAGTATGAAAGAAATGTATTCAGTAATGAATGTAGTAAGAGTACTGATCATCACAGTTAAATGGATACGATTAAGTGTGATTTATGTGAGAACATTTAATTTTTTTAATCTTTTGGTATCATTTGATATTTGAAAATGAAGGAANTCTGCAATGAAATGGACTGTAAATTTCATCAACTAACTTTTACTGGGCAAAAGACCTGCCATCAACCTTACCAGTGGAGCATATCACTGTCTTGCAAGATGGATGTAGCTGCAGAATTATGGGTCAGCACTTAAGTAGATACTTATCTAAGAGGAGTGTTTTTGTCTAGGAATAATTTCAGTGGAAAAAAAATCCAAACCACATCACTTAGCTATTCTTTTGGTTACTCTTTTATTACTCAGATGGAATGTTCTGGAGCTTTTTTAAACTTTGTTGTCAAATAATCTAGAATACCAGTGCTAAATATCTTCAACACATCTCAGTAGGATATTTATAGCACCATTAGTGTGAAGATATGTAGGCAGTGAACATTCTTGAAGGGAGTGGGAATTTAATGTCTTTCATTTTAAGTTGGTACCTAAGCCCAGTCTTCCATTCAGAACATAAAAGAACAAAAAGCCTAGTTCACTGATGTTCTGTAGACATGGGAGGAAGTGCTTTACTTTTTTTCCTGGAGAAAGAAGAGGAAAAATACATTCTGAGGGGACACTCACTCCTGATTTTCATTGTTGTGGTCAGGAGAGCTTGTCTATCACAAATCTCTCGCAAGTTTGTTCACATCATGCACCACTGATACGGGCATCCAGGAGTCTTACTGCAAGTTTAAGTGAGACTGATCAAGAATGAATCAAATGCCTTTTGCATTAAAGTATGAAAGAAATGTATTCAGTAATGAATGTAGTAAGAGTACTGATCATCACAGTTAAATGGATACGATTAAGTGTGATTTATGTGAGAACATTTAATTTTTTTAATCTTTTGGTATCATTTGATATTTGAAAATGAAGGAAGCAATTCAATTCAATGCTTTATTGAAAAAGATCCACCAGACCCATTGCCCTGTCAAATCCTCAAGATCGTTTCTTGTTCCTTTTTTAATAACTTCTCCAAATCCTGTTGCACATTGCTATATTTTAAATGTACCTTTCCTTGTAAAGTATCAATGTACTTGAAAATTCAATATCTGACTAGAAAGGTGACTCATAAAAACAGCAGAAGCAACAAAACCAACTTTGCAGCGTAATAATGGAAAGAAATTCTCTATTTTAGTTTTGGGGCAAATATTGCATGTGTGGGGGTCAAGAAAAAAAAATTCATAATTCTCTCTCTACAAAATAAATGTAAAATATCATTTTCTGCAGGAGACTAAAGCATTTTTATGTCTAACTCTCAGTTAATTTTTTTTTCTAGATATCAGTCATCTCATCTCTTCATGAAGCTGTAAAAGTGGTTCTTGTTCTGTAATAAGCAGAACTATTATTCTGAAAGGGCAAAAAGGCATATGAAATAGGTACAGCAGATGCAGTTGGTTTTGATGAGTGAATCAATTGCATAAATAGGAAAAAATGTTCCAGAGGTTTTCCTGATCATCACAAATTGTTTTTAATATTAACATTCTGAATGCCAGAATTAAGCATAGGGGTCTTGGAGAGTAGTATTTCTTAAGGAATTTCTCATGTTTTGTGGCTTTTATAATATAAAATAAATAAATTCCAACCTACCATTCATTCCTACTGTTACTAGCCACAGACAAAAATACAGGTTTAAAACTAGCATTTTGGTTTGGCACACAGCTACAAATCTCCCATCGATCTCAAAGATCCTTGCGACTGGTAGTCCAAATCTCAGTCTAAGTTCAGGAATTGAAAAACTGCGACAATGCTGCGTCCCATGTGTGTTTGGCAAGACAGTGAGAAACTCTGCAAACATCCCCATAGCTCTGATGGTTCTACTGGGGTGGGTGGTGAACGTTTTTTGCTTCGAGCAACTGAAAGATCGTACAATCACAGAATGGTTTGAGTTGAAAGGCACTTTTAAAGATCATCTAATCCAACTAGTGTTCATGGGCACGAACGTCTTTCACTGTATCTTGTTGTTCAAAGCCCTGTGCAGCCTAATTTTGAATGCAACTTTTCTGGGCAGCCTGTTCCAGTGTCTCATCACCCTCATTGTTAAAAAATTAGATAAATAGCTAAAATCACTTATAATATTGTTATGTGTGCCCTCTTTAAAAAATACTGATAAAAGTTAATTTTGTTTTCAGGTTTAGTTTCAGGTCCTGATGTGCAGAATCTTTTTTACTTTTCCAGAAAAGTTTGAAGTAAGCCAGTGTGAGGGAGCAGTAAGTGCTGGTGACTCCAGCAGGCAGGTGAGTCTGCAGCTGAGTGAGAGTGCCAAGAGGGCAGAGACCTCATTGATGAGTGGTGAAGTTCCAAGAACAACGGAGCAGGTCTGGTGACAGTGACCAGGGTCAGCCGAGAGTCCAGTGATTGCCAGACAAGTCCACAGGGATTAGACAAACCTGAGGCCAGGCTAGAAAGTCAGGTCAGAGGGTTGTGGTCATCTAAGTCCACATGCATTCCTGCAGAGGGTGCCTTTGGCAAGGACCAAGAAATCAGGCTTCTCCCACAGCTTTTTGCCTGGCTCTGATGCCATGCTCAGGCTGTGCTTTGTCTTGTGCTGGCTGTGGGCACAGACAGCCGAAGGCCTGGCCCTGGGGAAGGGGCTGCAGGGCCAAAGAGATGGGATGGTTGGGTTGTCTCTCACTAGAGTCTGGAGGCAACACAGTTCTCTGAGGAGCTCTTGATCCAATCCTTTGACCATGCCTGAGTTCAAGGCTTTGTTTACTTTTAACTTGTGTTTAAAGGCCAATCTCTTCCATGGATTTGAGAGTTGGGTTTTGTTTTGATTTCTCTCTGGGATCTCTTTATATTGTATATTGGAATGGAGTAAATGGTTTGGAGAAACAGCTTGGTTGCAGATACTGACAAATCTGATTTTTAAACATATATAACTTCTCTTTCTTCCTTGAACTTAGGAGAGCTTTCTGTTTTCTTATTTTTAGATATAAATTAATGTGGGTTCTCAATACTGTCAATGGCTGTCGTTTCAGAGCTCTTCTCTCAGCATTATGTGGTAGGGAGTATTGGTATTGACTTACAGGGAGCACTGAACTGTCATCCAAAGGTTGTTTTCTGAGATTCAGTGATTTTGCTGTAGAGTTTTTCAAAGTTCCTAGAGTAAGTACCTAAGGAAAAGTGGATGAGCACAGGATTCTCATCAGAGTGGAATGACTGCCACAGACACAGGGAGGCTGTGGCCATGATAAGAATGTTTGGCAGCACATTTTTTAATTAAGATACACTTCTGCACTATGAAATTCCATTTTCCCTGCTGTGCTTTCCTGGATCCGTCTAGGAAGGCTATCTAGAACTTGTAAGCAAATTTTGGATTAACGCCTGTTTGTTAATGCTTCTCAGTAATGTAGCAAGCATGACTTTTGCCTGCTAAGTTCCCTCTCAATAGAAAATAGTTATAGACATAAGAAATTAAATGTGTTGAAATCTCTTCCAAATAAATAGAAGAACCCATGGTATTTAAATGACTCTTGGATATCTCAAATTAACCAGTCTACCTTCTGTTTCAATGATGATGTCTGAAGAGAAGGAGCTCTACAGGGAAAATGTGGTCAGGCTTCCACCAGCATCTAAAATCTCACAGAAAAGGAGGTGGGAGCTACTGGTTTTCATCCTGAGAGATGAAACACAGTATAAGGCATATATTTCTTCCTTATTAAAAAATGTAGAAGAGAACTGGTATTAGATGAAGGGTGGAAAATTCAGGAATTCTTTTGTGAGAAGCAAGGTGTTGTAGAATTCATCACTACGATGTATTGTGATGAAGTCAGGAACACAGTGGGCTGCAAAAAGAGTACACAAGGAGTTTGCTAAATTATGGTGGATGATAGCAGATATTCTTATCTCAACATTTTGGTGGTCAGGTATGATTTTAAGTTAGTGTGAGCAAGGCATTTGAACTTTGACTTTATTTTAAATGAGGTACTCAAACCTTCCTCTGATGTGTTTACTATTGATATTACTGAGTAAATTCAGTATTATAATTCCTTCTTATGGGATCATCCTCGTCTGTAGGCAGGAGCATCCTCACTCATCTATGAGACTGTGGAAAGTATGATTTACATCCAGCTGAATGTTTCCCTTTGTTAACTGCAGTTATATTGCAGAAGAACATCCTTAACAAATGGGAAGTCTTTTGTACTGAAGATGCAAAAAAGTAAAATGATCAACCCAAGTTTTAGATATTTTGCACACACTCCTCTCCAACTCAAAGTTTCTGTTTTGTCTTGAATGTTCTGCATTCACATAGTTTTTGGGGTGCTTCTTATTGTGTTGCACATTTTAATTAAGGGGCACCTCCATTGTCAAAAGACCTTACAATAAGATCCTTATTGTTCCCATATTTACCTTAGTAGTATAGATTTCTACATGTATTTTTAAGAACTCCTTAAATGTTTGCTGCTGAGAAAAATGTGCAATTTTATAAATTTTCCAGAGTGAATCTGTTACGAAAGGAAATTTAATATACCGAGACTCCCAAATCAAAGGACTTCCACCATACTAGTTTATGATTATAAATCAAATGGTTTTCTGGTTTCTCCCCTCTGAATACACACCTCAAATGTTAAATGCATAAAGAGATTTGTAAAATCTTAGTGTTACTGCTGCTGTTTGTTTTCTAGGAGTCAGTAGTAATGTATAGTAGAATCTCTGCATCTCTGTGTAGTGTGAATCTCTGTATTGTTTTTGCATTGATATTTAAGGAGCTTTTAGTGGTGCTAGTATAGAAGGTTGGGCTGCTGCAGTGTTTTAAAATACACTGTTACATTAAAGAAGGCTTTGTGCCAGTTGGAGAAAAGCAGTGTCTCAATGCCCTTTCACTTTCTGCATCAATGGACTTATATTACGTATTTTTTATATAACATTAAGTGCTTATGTACTTATTTCCAACCTTGGAGTTTTCAAATAACCAAGCTACTATTTCATTATGCTGTTTGAGGTTCGTATATTTAATACTAACTTTATAATAATCTGAGATTTGGGGATAAATTTTAATATTTTTATGTAAAGAATACTTTACATGTATCACCCCATGACACTGTAAGTGAACACTTTTGATGCATACTAAGAAATTAAAGTGACCTGTTTCCTCAAGTGCCACTTTATGGATTTAATACTTAAAAATTGTTAGTGGCTCATTTGGGCATTGAATTTTACAGCCAGAGTTGATTGAAAAGGAAAGAGGGGGAATTCAGGAGAAACAGTGCCCTCCTCTTACCGATTCTTAGTTGCATAAGGAGGTAATGTCTCCCCTTCATTCAGTGATGAAGTCAAACTAATCCTCTTGGGGACTAATTTTGCACAAAAACAAGCTGCGGTTTTCAGTGGTACCACTAGATGGGGATTTCCCCCGGATTCAGGGCTTGGAGGGCTTTGCTCTCCCCCTTTCACACACAAAAGTCAGTAGTAGTAATTATCAGTACACCGTTTGATTAGACTGTAGGTTTTCAACAGATTTATAAAAAGCTTTTTAAAGCCTAATATCAAATCTATAATGACATTCCAACCTAATAAAAACAATGAAGCTTGAAATGTTGACAGCATGTATCTAGATGTTGGCTTGTAATTCCTTCCAAACAGATCTGTTGAGGCCCATGTGGGACCTAAATAACACAAAGAAGTAAATTTGCATATTTTACAGCAGGGGGAAAAAACAGAATGCAAAAACATGAATAATTAGGAGCACAAGCTTCATGCTATATTAATACTGTTGAAAAGCATGTGTTGATTGTATTCTGAAAGCCAGTAGTGATTTGGTTGANATAGAAGGTTGGGCTGCTGCAGTGTTTTAAAATACACTGTTACATTAAAGAAGGCTTTGTGCCAGTTGGAGAAAAGCAGTGTCTCAATGCCCTTTCACTTTCTGCATCAATGGACTTATATTACGTATTTTTTATATAACATTAAGTGCTTATGTACTTATTTCCAACCTTGGAGTTTTCAAATAACCAAGCTACTATTTCATTATGCTGTTTGAGGTTCGTATATTTAATACTAACTTTATAATAATCTGAGATTTGGGGATAAATTTTAATATTTTTATGTAAAGAATACTTTACATGTATCACCCCATGACACTGTAAGTGAACACTTTTGATGCATACTAAGAAATTAAAGTGACCTGTTTCCTCAAGTGCCACTTTATGGATTTAATACTTAAAAATTGTTAGTGGCTCATTTGGGCATTGAATTTTACAGCCAGAGTTGATTGAAAAGGAAAGAGGGGGAATTCAGGAGAAACAGTGCCCTCCTCTTACCGATTCTTAGTTGCATAAGGAGGTAATGTCTCCCCTTCATTCAGTGATGAAGTCAAACTAATCCTCTTGGGGACTAATTTTGCACAAAAACAAGCTGCGGTTTTCAGTGGTACCACTAGATGGGGATTTCCCCCGGATTCAGGGCTTGGAGGGCTTTGCTCTCCCCCTTTCACACACAAAAGTCAGTAGTAGTAATTATCAGTACACCGTTTGATTAGACTGTAGGTTTTCAACAGATTTATAAAAAGCTTTTTAAAGCCTAATATCAAATCTATAATGACATTCCAACCTAATAAAAACAATGAAGCTTGAAATGTTGACAGCATGTATCTAGATGTTGGCTTGTAATTCCTTCCAAACAGATCTGTTGAGGCCCATGTGGGACCTAAATAACACAAAGAAGTAAATTTGCATATTTTACAGCAGGGGGAAAAAACAGAATGCAAAAACATGAATAATTAGGAGCACAAGCTTCATGCTATATTAATACTGTTGAAAAGCATGTGTTGATTGTATTCTGAAAGCCAGTAGTGATTTGGTTGAGTGAACTCAGTCAGCATCTCTTATGCAGATTAAAGGATCTGGGTTACAGAACAACTGAAATTCATTGTTTTGCTGTATGAAGAGGTATATTTCTTAAATGAAATGCTGGGTGTTTTTTTTCTTGGATTCTGTACAGCGCAGGGAATCTTTCTTTTTAATGCCTCATCAAAGTATATTTTTGCTGATGATTGTGCATTTCTGGTTTGTTTTTTTTTACTTTTACACCTCTAGGTTTTAAAAACAGTATACATGACCTACTTACTTTTCATTCTGCATAATTTTTTTTTTTTTTTTTTTGCTTTCTAGGGCTTAAGCCTCTGGAACATATTCATGATGCTACTATGCTATGAATTTGATTATTTTTAAATTTGCAGAAATGCCCTTCTCAAAATATTAGCATACTGGTCATTTTTGAATCTGATTAATCTGAAAGGTTGTGTTGGCTTCAGTTGATTGCAACATAAGCTGTATAGCATATTTTTAATGAAAGAAAAGGTTATTTACTTAAAAATGGTAAATAGTGTTAAAGATTATTTATTTATTACTTTGAGTGGATATTGTCTTGGCCCTTAACTCACAAGTATCTTAAAAAGTTACCTGGTTTTGAACACAGACTCAAAGGAGGAGAAACAAAAGAACATGAAGACTTCTTGTTTAACTTATACAGCAGTTTTAATCCTGGCAAGGAAAAAAATGTACATGCTGCTGTATTAGAGAGCTTTTTGGGGAGGCTTTAAGAGAAAAAAAATGCACGGAAGAAAACACTTTAAATCTGTCTGTTTAGCACATCTTCTTAATTTGCATAACCAAAGGAAGAAAATGGTAAAATGTACCAGTCCTTTTTAGAAGTTGATGTAACTGTAA
>VYZS01043134.1:0-26057 GCA_013400695.1 Neodrepanis coruscans | reverse complement strand
AAGAGGAGTCATTATTACATCGGTCAGAAAAATCAGTTTTGTGAAATGTATGAAGTAGAGCATTTACAGGGTCAAGTACAGTTAAAATTGTTAGGAGTGATGTGGTCAGCTGCCACATCTACATGAATTGCAAAAATTGTTCTTGAAATTCATAATCCAAGCAAAACTCTCAGAAGTGTGTAATGTGTTTTTAACAAATCTGATTTACAAAGTGTTGAAAATCAGCTTCATGGGAAGAGCTTTAAGTTAGGCACCTAGATTAGGAAGGCCTTGTCCTAGCTTATCACTTCTTTTCCGTGGAAATTAAACTTAAAAACTGTTATTACAGATTCTGCAAAAGGTAGACCTTTAAGGAACAGTGTATTTGAGCAATCAAATAATACAATGATACAAATTTAGGTTTCGGAGAGGTTGTTTGGTTTTTCAGTAGTTCAACTAGAATCACTCGGATGCATTGAAAGAAAGATCATATTGAATAAAGATACAGCATCAAAAACCTTGGCAGAAAAAAAACAATCTTAAATACTAACAAAAGAGAAATACAATCCCTGTCTTCTCCTCTTGACCAAGAAAAAGATTTCTGTTCATCAGCTCAGAATTCTCTTTAGTTTTATGATCTAACAACAGCATTAAATTCCTGATTCTTTGGACAACATAGCTGTTGAATTGCTACCTGTGGCTTCCTGTATTAGTTGATTCCTTTTCCAAATTCTAATCTCACTGGATTTCCTTGCATTTCACAGTACTTGTAACTATGATGTGATATGGAGATACACAGTTTTATTCTTAGTTTACATTAATTAACTGCACGTATTTTCCAATTCCCTTTATTATTATCTCCCTTTTTGTAAATTTTCCCTGAAACTCTTTTTCACTTCTCGAAGATTTTGTTCACTTCCCTGTCTGCTTCTGTTGGTATTATACAGAACGCTGTTTTTCAAATGACCTCTCATGGCAAAGTTGTGTTTGTAATTCTCAACAAGAAGTCAGGAAATCATAAATTCATAATTATCTGATACTAGAATGTTATTGGCTGCCATTTTTCTTGCAGGTGGTGTGACAAGGATGACTGTGTCCCTGGTAGTTATTGTCTTTGAGCTAACAGGAGGGCTGGAATATATTGTGCCCCTAATGGCTGCAGTCATGACCAGTAAGTGGGTAGGAGATGCCTTTGGTAGGGAAGGCATCTATGAGGCACACATCCGACTGAATGGATATCCTTTCTTGGATGCAAAGGAAGAATTTACTCACACAACACTGGCTGCTGATGTTATGAGACCTCGAAGAAGTGATCCACCTCTGGCAGTTCTGACACAGGATAATATGACAGTTGAAGACATAGAAAACTTGATCAACGAAACCAGCTATAACGGTTTTCCTGTTATTATGTCAAAGGAATCACAGAGACTAGTGGGCTTTGCTCTAAGAAGAGATTTAACTATTGCAATAGGTAATTATTGCATCATTATATATGCCAATTTAAATTATATCGTTTTATATTTAAAATAGAATTTACTCTGTGTGTTTCTAGACTTAATTCAGGTTTATTTAAGTGTATGATTGTCTTCAACAGCAGGCTCTGAGATGAAGAAAATGCTCTTGTCATAAAAACAAAAGTCATACTCAAATAGGCCAAAATGTCATCTAATCTTGTATACTTTGGGGGTTTTTGAGGCTGGTAGTATCTCATACTCTCAAGTGATGCTATATTAACATTCTTCAAAATTGAGTAATTCTCATTTTAGACCAATAGGATTCTGCGAGAATTGCTGTTGGAATAATTTTTAAATGTATATTTCTTTCTGATAGTATGTGATTTGCTGTTATTCTAACAACTAAGATTGTATTATGTAGAAAGAAGTTTCTTTTTTTCAATTTGCTTGTGTAATGGGAAATTTGTCGCTTGGCACATGAGCACACAAACCCCATTTGGGCCTTCTTTCTCTGAGTAGGTATTGGTGCTTGTGTGATACTTGTGACAGTGCACCAGCAAGACAAATTCTGTGGATTTTGAGGATACTACCATAACCAAAGGGAAAAAAAACACCCCACATTGTTCTATAAGAAAATGCTACAAAGCTGTTAACACGTGGTGCATGAAATCAGTGATGGAAGTTGCATCTTAAACTACTTTTTTTTTTTTAATAAGTGTCTCTCTAACAAAGACACTTGGGGAAGAGACAAGTGTCTCCTGAAAGTTTTAAGAATGTATTTTGTGAACATAACACTGTTTACTTCAGTACAATTTTTGCCTATGGTGTTAATACCGTATATACCAGTATACATATTACATTACAGGTCATAGTACATTATGCAGGACATATATGAATGTCGAAAACTTGGAAATTATTATAGACACCATACTGGTTTAATTTTGCATTTACTTGAGTAAATGAGAGAATAGCAGAACATTCTTCTAATAATACACTTTCACAGGTAAGACACATTTCAGCTGCTGAGATTGTACAATGCAAGTTGCTTAGTCTTCGGCTGTGGCTGGCTTAAGACAGCCAGGAGAGCAAACCATGTCCGGGGGGGCATCAGGCACAGCATCACCAGCCAGTCAGTCAAGGGATGGGATTGTCCTGGCTGCACTGGTGTGGCCTCACCTTGAATATTGTGGTAGTTTTGGGCACTGAAAGATAAGGGATATAAAGCTATTAGCATAAAAAGGAGGCAGTGAAGATGGTGAGGGATCTAGATGGGAAGCTATATGACAAGTGGCTGAAGTCACTTGATCTGTTCAGCCTGGAGAAGAGGAGACTGAGGGGAGACATCATCACAGTCTACAACTTCCTTATGAGGGGAAAGAGAGAGGCAGGTACCGATTTCTTCTCTCTGTTGACCAGTGACTGGACCCAATGGAAAGGCATGAAGCTGTGTCAGGGGAGGTTTAGGTTGGAAAGGAACCTAAAGGTTAGGAAAAGTTTCTTTACCTAGAGGGTGCTGGGGCAGTGGAACAGGCTCCTCAGGGAAGTGGTCACAGCACCAAGCCTGACAAAGTTCAAGAAATGTTTGGACAAGGCTATCAGACATATGGTAAGATTCTTGGGGTGATCCTGTGCAGGGCCGGTAGTTGGCCTTTTCAAGATCCTTGTGGATCCCAGTCAGCTCAGGATGTTCTGTGATTGTGTGAAGTAGTTCGGGGTACAGGGAGGGAATGCTGCTCTCACCAAGGTGATGAACACATGAAAAGGAAGAGGATCCAGTTCACAGCAAAGCAAAATAAATTCATTATAAACGAGAAGACAACATTTTCAGAGTGATCAGAAGTTACTTTGGTTTCAAACCAATAATAACTACAGCCCCTGGAATTATGAGAGGAGAGCTGTTAATTGAGATTGTTGACAGTTTCTTCAGCAGCCGTCTGTGCACTTCCTGCATGTTATTTTTTATGCCTTTCCACCTCTTTATAGTAAATAAAAGTTACTTGCTGGAATGAGAAAAGTAGTAGTCAGACAATGACTAAAGCTGAATGGTGGATGGCTTTTGTGATTTCTGTACAAAGTCTCCTTGAGGATAAAGCAGTGGCTATGGAAACATCTAAATAGCATAGATCAGAATATCAGCATGTAAAGAATACCATCAGTCTGGTATTGTTAGTTGATCTGTCTGTATGCACTAACTTACCTTACTTCAAGAATGTAAATTATTCCTCCTCTGCTGTTTTTCCCCCTTCCCTCTTTTTCTTAAAGAAAGTGCTAGAAAGAAACAGGAAGGGATTGTTGGCAGTTCCAGGGTCTGTTTTGCCCAGCATACCCCATCGCTTCCAGCAGAAAGCCCTCGGCCTTTGAAGCTCAGAAGCATACTTGATATGAGTCCTTTCACCGTGACAGACCACACACCAATGGAAATAGTGGTGGATATTTTCCGGAAGCTGGGTCTGAGGCAGTGCCTTGTAACACACAACGGGTGAGTAAAGTGGCAGCAACACTGTTCGTTTCGTTAGATACAGTAATTTTCACTTTCAGGATCAGAGTATTTGAACCGGNGAAGAGACAAGTGTCTCCTGAAAGTTTTAAGAATGTATTTTGTGAACATAACACTGTTTACTTCAGTACAATTTTTGCCTATGGTGTTAATACCGTATATACCAGTATACATATTACATTACAGGTCATAGTACATTATGCAGGACATATATGAATGTCGAAAACTTGGAAATTATTATAGACACCATACTGGTTTAATTTTGCATTTACTTGAGTAAATGAGAGAATAGCAGAACATTCTTCTAATAATACACTTTCACAGGTAAGACACATTTCAGCTGCTGAGATTGTACAATGCAAGTTGCTTAGTCTTCGGCTGTGGCTGGCTTAAGACAGCCAGGAGAGCAAACCATGTCCTGGGGGGCATCAGGCACAGCATCACCAGCCAGTCAGTCAAGGGATGGGATTGTCCTGGCTGCACTGGTGTGGCCTCACCTTGAATATTGTGGTAGTTTTGGGCACTGAAAGATAAGGGATATAAAGCTATTAGCATAAAAAGGAGGCAGTGAAGATGGTGAGGGATCTAGATGGGAAGCTATATGACAAGTGGCTGAAGTCACTTGATCTGTTCAGCCTGGAGAAGAGGAGACTGAGGGGAGACATCATCACAGTCTACAACTTCCTTATGAGGGGAAAGAGAGAGGCAGGTACCGATTTCTTCTCTCTGTTGACCAGTGACTGGACCCAATGGAAAGGCATGAAGCTGTGTCAGGGGAGGTTTAGGTTGGAAAGGAACCTAAAGGTTAGGAAAAGTTTCTTCACCTAGAGGGTGCTGGGGCAGTGGAACAGGCTCCTCAGGGAAGTGGTCACAGCACCAAGCCTGACAAAGTTCAAGAAATGTTTGGACAAGGCTATCAGACATATGGTAAGATTCTTGGGGTGATCCTGTGCAGGGCCGGTAGTTGGCCTTTTCAAGATCCTTGTGGATCCCAGTCAGCTCAGGATGTTCTGTGATTGTGTGAAGTAGTTCGGGGTACAGGGAGGGAATGCTGCTCTCACCAAGGTGATGAACACATGAAAAGGAAGAGGATCCAGTTCACAGCAAAGCAAAATAAATTCATTATAAACGAGAAGACAACATTTTCAGAGTGATCAGAAGTTACTTTGGTTTCAAACCAATAATAACTACAGCCCCTGGAATTATGAGAGGAGAGCTGTTAATTGAGATTGTTGACAGTTTCTTCAGCAGCCGTCTGTGCACTTCCTGCATGTTATTTTTTATGCCTTTCCACCTCTTTATAGTAAATAAAAGTTACTTGCTGGAATGAGAAAAGTAGTAGTCAGACAATGACTAAAGCTGAATGGTGGATGGCTTTTGTGATTTCTGTACAAAGTCTCCTTGAGGATAAAGCAGTGGCTATGGAAACATCTAAATAGCATAGATCAGAATATCAGCATGTAAAGAATACCATCAGTCTGGTATTGTTAGTTGATCTGTCTGTATGCACTAACTTACCTTACTTCAAGAATGTAAATTATTCCTCCTCTGCTGTTTTTCCCCCTTCCCTCTTTTTCTTAAAGAAAGTGCTAGAAAGAAACAGGAAGGGATTGTTGGCAGTTCCAGGGTCTGTTTTGCCCAGCATACCCCATCGCTTCCAGCAGAAAGCCCTCGGCCTTTGAAGCTCAGAAGCATACTTGATATGAGTCCTTTCACCGTGACAGACCACACACCAATGGAAATAGTGGTGGATATTTTCCGGAAGCTGGGTCTGAGGCAGTGCCTTGTAACACACAACGGGTGAGTAAAGTGGCAGCAACACTGTTCGTTTCGTTAGATACAGTAATTTTCACTTTCAGGATCAGAGTATTTGAACCGGGATGTACACCAGGATCATGGTATTTGGTATTGCAACTGAGAACTCCAATTGTCCATTAAGAAGGTGCTGTGTTATAGCACCTCTCTAAAATTCTTACTTCTCCCTTTTATTCCAAATAAGTAGGCAGATGATTTTAGTAATTTTATGACGTTCTGTTAAAAATTAGCTGCCATTCAGCAAGTTTGGTGTATGCAACTTGCTTGTCACAGCTTATGTCTCTGCGAGACACAGTTTGTCTTGCAGAAATTGTCTTGTGTGGTGCAGAGTCTGCGGCCTGTATTTCTCATTCTTATCTATGTTCTGGCAACATGCAATGTACCAGCAACTATTGAACATGTACAAATAACTGGGTTCATAAAGAGTAAGGGAGAAAATGATCCAGTCAATATCTCCTCTTCTGGAGTTTAGTGACGGCAAAGCTTTTGTTTTTGGAATACTAACAATTAAATTAACTACTGCTAGTTCTGGAACTTCAATTGCAACTTTTGTTTCTACAATTCAAAATATTTCAGGAAATAATTTTAAGATTTAGAATGTTTGTAAATGAGACTATAGGGAGTTGTGCTGTGATTACCCACTAAGTCAGCACCAGGCATGGAAATAAAAATGTTCATTATACTTGCCTCTTATCTAAACTACTTCTTGTGTATTTACGTGATCTTTTTCTGTGTAGCTATTCCTTTAACATTCTGCTTTCCTGTATCTCTTGCATTAAACACCTGACACGCAACATCCTCCTACCATAGTATCCTGTTTTCCCTTTAGCATGTCTTTTAAGGCATTTGGGGAGTGAAATGTCTGCTCATCTACATGTTTATGATCATTGTCCATAGGATAAGAAATCTGAAATATGGGTGGGACTTGCTTTGTTTTGCTGTGGACAAAAGGACTGCTAGCCTAAGTGGCAAATATTTGGTTTCCAAGTTTATTTTTTTCTGATATATTTTAAAACAAATTTATTTTCAATCTTCTTCTGCTTTTTCTTTTTTCTTTGATGCATCCCTGTATGAAATGGCAAGTAATGTTTCCAGAAAAATAAATTACTTTAAAAGCCTGTCTTTCACAGGGAAAGGACATCATGATCTGACACTTAGAAGTTAGTGCAGGCATGCAATTATCCTTGTTTTGGAGCTGGAAATTTGAGTTGATAAAACTTCATTTAAGAATATTTACATTTGCTGTGATAATTTTTGTCTTAGCTTCTGTTGTGGTTGAACGCTCAGACATTGACATTGATGTTAAAATATCTAAAGAAAGCTTGATTGTGCAAAGCTATGTCAAACTCTACTATAATTTTTTAACTATTTTATGATAAGCAGCAAGTATGAATGGCTCTAATATTTATTGTCCTGCTTCAGTTTACAAATTTGTGATATTCCATGAGCACACTGTCCATTACAGCAACAGCAGATCATAAATACTAGTACTGATGGTATTTAGCCATGGTGTATAGCCATGTGGACATCAAGGGCTACTTTGTGTTTTGGCAAATTTCCTGCAAACAGGATATATCCACATAAAGACATATATCAACATACAGGTTCCAATCCAAATTGGATTGCAGAGAAACTGATGCTGATGACAGAAGACTGAGCCTCACTCTTCTTATTTGTACCAGGATATCCATTCCAGGGAGTTGCTCTTGATTTATACTGTCATGAACAAAAAATTTGTTTGAATTTGGCAGTTTCTGGGGACACCAGATAACACAGCTCTACAGGGCAGCTTTGAACCTCAGTTGCTATGACTTTACACAGCTACTACTTTGTTCATCTACTCTGCCTTGTTAAAATGTGAATAATTATCTGTGTGTGAAGAGAAATAACTACTAAACAAAGGAAATATAAAGTAGATTTTAGTTTCAGTGCCTTTAAAATGCAAAACTACATGAATCTGGGGAGAAGGGGTAAAGTATGCTTCCCTGATGTGTACCTGGATGAGAAACATACTGCTGTGGGTTGATTGAAGAACCAGTTGTGCTCAGCATTTTGTGAGATAAAGAAGGCAAAATTTGGGAAAGGGTACTGACTTTAAAATAATTTTTCACTTAATTAGCTCATTAGCTTTCCTGCAACCATTCTTTCTTTTTGTTTGTTTGTCTGTGGGTTTTTTGTTTTGTTTCTTTTTTTTAATTTTAGTTTTGTTGTACTCTAATCCTTTTCCATTATGAGTAGAACTTTCTTTAATTTGATTTCACACAGTTATTAGCATAACATGATCTGTTTCAGGATTGTCTTGGGGATCATCACAAAGAAGAACATATTAGAGCATCTCGAGCAACTAAAGCAGCACGTCGAACCCTTGGTGATTAGATATATCAGATCTCATAATTAGACACATTAGAAGTCAGGAAGCATGAAACTTGTGAACTGTTCAGGGCTTTTATGACATCAGCTGAACAATGAAATAATTTTATGCTCAAAATTTGTATTCAATCATAAAACAATATGTGCAAAATCCTTTTGTCGAAATGAAGCTGTTAATGTGAACATACTGTTAGTCACAACATTAAAGGAAAGTAAACAGTAGACTTTTTGATACTTGTGTTGTTGAGATCACATAGATCCATCTGGTTGATCTGCTGATTTCCCCAGGTGGGAGAGCATGTACCTAGGAATACTTTTTTCCCTGCCCAATGCAAATTAAGGTTTTCATATACGTCAGTTTCTATTTCTGATCAGGACAACTTTAAATAGCTGTTAAATAGCAAAGTATCACATCTTTTGAGAAGCAAAGACAAGCATGTTTTAAGCACAGCATTATATCTTACCTGTTATCCCCCTTTATCATCATGATTTTTTAAAAATACTCTTATTTTTAGTGAGGTCCCGTGATTTTGCATAAAATCCTGGGATTCTGCTGCTGTTACCTACAGCAGTCACTGTTCTCCTTTATAAAATGTTCAGTGATACCCTAAGCCACTAAGTGGCATGCTACTATGTTGACTGTTGACTTCAGAATCTAGCTATGGTTTTAACCATGATGTTGTGAACTAACCTTGGATAGGTGGTAGACTTTGTCTTAATTTGGACACAAGTTGCTAGTTACATCTCTACTAAACATATCCACCATGTTTAGCTGCTCATGTGCAAAACATGCTAATTATGTTCTCATTTTATGCTAATATTTCACAAGTATTTCATGCGTCCTTTAATAAGACAAATTAAAATGTACTAACCAGAATAACAAGGGCAGCAGCTCATTCATTCTGCTCTTTGCTTCTCTTGTGATATTATCCTTTTGGACAGTCTCACTCTATTATAATTTTGAAGTGTCATAAGAGCACTGTATCTAAATTGGAAAATGATTTTTTTTTTAATATTGACAGCTTATTTTCTAAAGCCATGAATTCAAAAAACTATTTAACCATTATTTATTTTACAAAAGTTTCATGGCTGATACAGTGTGCTTCTATGAATACATTCAGCCTGAGCCAGTGCATCAGACTGGAAGGATCCTTATGGTTTCAGAATGGAGGGAAGGGGAGTTTTTTTGCTATTTGCTGTTAGGATCTGGAGCCATCAAGCAGTACATCACTTCTGATGGCTAGGTTGGAACATGTCTCCCCTATGAAATGGGATCAATATCACTTCTTTTTCATACCTCTCTTTTCTTTGTCCCTCTTTGTTACTTTTTTGTTGGCATATGCTAATCAAAATTTGGTTTATGTAGAAACAAAAAGTTAAATAAAAACTGTGATGGGATCTACTTGTATTACTTGTATTTCATTACAATGGACTACAGCTGTCAGAGACCATCTGATATGGTGTCTCAGCATTGCTGTGTTTTATCAAACTGGTGGTTCCTCAACATTTTAATAAATAAAATGTTTTTGTTTAAATAAGAAAATCAGGCTGTTTACTTTTGCTCTATTCCTGTCAACAAAAAGGACTTGGCTACAGATCTGTCCTGTGTTACTATTTTCCTGCTTGGATTAATATCAGTCTTCCATTTATCCTTTTCAGGCGCCTCCTTGGCATTATAACAAAAAAAGATATCCTCCGTCATATGGCCCAAACGGCAAACCAAGACCCCGCCTCCATAATGTTCAACTGAAACCCATAGCTGAGGAGAGAGAGGAAGCAGAAGAGGAGGTTCATTTGTTGAATAGCACAACAATTTAGTCTGGGGAATACTTCTAAAATCAGAGACGAGAGCTGGGTTTTTGTGTAACAGTGCTGCTGGCAATCAGGAGTCGTTCTGGGGGAGTATGTGGCAAGGAGGAAGGCTGATGGGAATGTGGGAAGGGAGAGCTGCTGTCCTGCACTGGATGCGTCCCGAGGCGTCAGGTCTGCCATGATAGTGCAGTGGGTGAGCTGTGCCATTCTCCAGCCCCAGCCTGGTACTTCAGCATTGAAGAGATGTGTTATTAATCCCTGTTTCTGGAGGGATTGTTCTGAATTGAGCCATCTTGTGGAGACTGAAAGGTCTTGCCCTTTTTACCATTGAAAACTGTTGTGTTAACTCATGAAACGTATTAACTATTACACATCACCTTTCTACATTCCAGAAGAGCTTTATTTCTCTCTCTCCTGAGCCGTAACAAAGCCTCTTTAAAATTGGTGTGCCCTTTTGAAGCAGTTGTTTTTTTTGTTGAGATGTCCTGTGAGTTACTGAGGTTTGATCACAAGAAGGATGGTTTTTCTTGTGCCATTAAATGTGTAAGTTCGTACATCATGAAACGATTGGGGCAGTGCAGATCCACTGCAACAAAACCAGATTGAACAGGTAATACCTTGCAAGAACCATGTGAGACTTCTTTCAACCCATGTGCTATCATGATATGAGAAAACTAAAACCAGATGAAACTAACATTTCAAAGCAAAATACTGGTTTTGCTGCAGAAAATATCAATAATGTGACCTGGTCTTATGCAATTTTTGTATTATTAAAAACACTATGATATATACATACCAATGTTGTGCAGTATAAGGAAAAATACTGCTATTCTACTAGTTTAAGAGCTGGAACAATTCTGTATACGTGTATCTGGTAAAAATTGCATGCTACAACACTGGAGATCTTTTTCCCCCCCTGTAAAATTTGAGAACTGTCGTTTTTATTTTTCTCTTCTCCACAAAAGACGTTCCACTGCTGACATGGTAGAAAGAAATGTAACTCATAACTTGCACTAAATGTATATTATTTTTCTTGAAGTTTTACCATTCTTTATTTATATTTGTATGGATTAAAAAAATCTATTAAATATGAATCAGTTAATATCTCACATAACTAATTACCTTTTTAATGTGATTTTATAGAGTAATTCATAATTCTCTGCAAGTAACGGAGGATTAGCAAATGTTTACAACTAAATGAAGGGTTTCAACAAAATGGCTTCTTTATGATCCAAGATACATACAAGATCATTTTCAAATATAATTTTCACTTCTATTACCTTGGATTTCCTTTTTCCTTTACTAGCAGATAACTGGAACAGTAATATTAAAATTTTATTTAAAAAACCCTGCAGGGTTTTAAAAGTAACAGGAGAAAGCAACTATTAGATTGTTTTTGACTCTTTTTTTTTCTTTTCTCCCACATATGTAAATTATGTAGCCACATCTAAGCAGCCAGCCATAATTGAATCCAGTACTTGAAACTGTGGCAGGACTTTAAAATTCAGCAGCAACACACACACTAGCAGGTGAATTGACAGATCCCTAACTGCTTTACAGTAGATTATTTTGTTTCATATTCATTTTATCAAGCCATGACCACCACCACAAACACGTGGAGGAAAAAAGGCAACATGCTATAAGCTAACTAGGGAGGAAAGAAATTAAGAAATCTGGCTGACAAAAATTATGTTTTGTAATATGGAGTTGGATAAAATTTCCTTAACAATTATGCTCATAAGGCTTCAAAAATTGCAAAATCATAAACACTAAATTTCTAATAAGTATTTCTAGGGCATTCATCACAGTTACCTTAAACGACTTTCTTCACAAAGTACTCAGTATGATTTTATCTTAAGTACAATAATGCACTGAACCAAAATTCCGGTACTTCTGGCAAGATGCAAAATAAGGCCTATACTTAAGTAAGTACACTGCTGAATTTTAAATGATTTTGTGTAGTAAAACCTGCCATCTACATTTTGCCATCTCATCTCTAGCAACAACTGGAACCAGTAAAGTGAAATGTGCCAGTGGGCTCATGGTTATCAGGCTTGTACTAAAAACAAGTTTGGAACTGAAATAGGGAATCAGGCTCTGTTAAAATAGGAGAGTTGCGGGAACTAGCTGGACACTTCCATATGGAGTCAGCACTAGTGGTTAAAAAGTTGGTCTCTTATATTGCTTAAGCCTGAAGTAGCAGAAAATTCACAAAGAGCAGGATTTGGCCCATTTACAGAAGGTAGCTCTGCAAGTTGTCTCTGACACTGATTTCTGCTTGGGTTTTTTCCTCACACTGGAAGAATATAAACACATTACACATACAAAAACGGCTTTACATCAGTTCAAAATTTTTGCCATGTCTGATTATTATCATAAAACACTGCTGTGTGTGCTGTATTAATTTGCACCTAATTCTACAGGCTGTACTGTCTGAATTAAAATACAGTGCACATTCCCGCTGTGTTTTATAATTTGTGTGGATCCCAAGTGCTCCATATAAATTGTGCATCTCTGTTGACTCTTTACCTGCTAAGCTTTCCCTGTTGACAAATGTCTTCTGGTAAACATAGAGTAGGGTTCTGGGCAGGAAGTGTGCATCTGGGCTGTGCAACAAAAAAATCCTAACATAAAACTTGCAGCGCCTTACTCAAGTTACTAATTGGAAAAAATGTGGTGGATGGGAGGGGGAAAGTCAGCATTTTTTATTTTTAAAACCATTCAGATACTGATTCATGAAGAATGCATTCTTTGTTAATCTGTGATGTTGCCTAGAGCTGTATTTAATATTGATCTTAATGTTTTTATTTATAATAGTGTGGTAGAGCTGCATATCATTACAGTAAAAATTCTCATTACTGTGATGATTTAATCAAACATTAAAAACTTCTGTATGACCATTTTTTGTTCTGTCATGTTTTCTCATTGTTTTCACAAACAGTATTTGTGTTGGTGTTGCATTTATTTTCTCTGAAAGAAAATTAACAGCTAGGAATTTTATATCCGAAACTAGTAAGCAGGTAACAAAGGAAAGAATGATTTTTAGGAGGTGCAGTCTTTTCCTTGCCTGGTATTTGGCTACAAAGCAGCCAAATCAACCCAATCAAACAGCTCAGTAGTAGCTGGGGTTTATATTTAAAGAACAGTGCAAAAAGGCCCTCCCAATCCAAACCCTTCCATGGTTCTACTTTATTTCTATGATTTACAGGGCACTAATATGAAGGTCTGTGCTACTAAGGACATAAAAAGGAAGGAGGAATAAGAGTGAAGTCAACAAATCAAGAATAGTCAAGAAGTACGTCTGGTTTTAGGTATAAAACACAAAATTACAGGCCTGTGAAAGTCACTGTCTGCTTGTACTTCAATAAGTGGAACATAGAGATGCTGAGTGAAAGGGGTGAAGTTGTCAAATTTACAAAATTAGATTACCATATTATTTCAAACTCAAGATACAGTTTCGAAGCACTCTTAACATTCATTGTGGAATACATGCTAATCTGTGCTAAGAAGGGAGCTTCGGGGGTACAATCCTGGGCTAAAGAAGTAGGAACAACTGAAATTTGAGCATGTTGCCTTTGTCAGTAGTAATTAGTATTAATTGCCGTCATTAGTAATGATGTTAATTGCTACGTGGAAGTCACATCACTGGTTGATGGTAGGTTGGTTAAGAGCAAACGTTATTCTCCATTGTTTCTGGACTGTTATTTCAATCAATTGCCCGAGAATAAAACTCGCAGAACTGTCAGCCAATGAACTTAAAAACATGTGATTTCTATTTTGTACAAAATCACTTTGGTTCCATTTTTAAATGTCCAGATTAGCCTTGAAAACGCGATTACTTTTGCTTAGCAAGGTAGCAATTGCACTGGAATTCCCAGGGTTTTTTTAGTCATTTCACTTAGCTTTTCCTTCATCCCATGCATTTCCTCCAAGTTGTGCCAGTCAGTGTAGGACCCGCGTTAGTGCTTCGCCACAGACTGGAACTCCGCTGTATGGGAATGCTGCACAGGAATGCCATACCTGCGGCTGGGACCCGCCCCCACCGGAGCAGGGACGCGGGGCCCGGGAGCGAGTGGGAAATCGGGTGCTCGATGCACTGCCCCGGTGCCTGCAGGACCGTAAGGCAGCACCGCCTTCCCTACAGGAACACCAGCCGGCCACCGTTTGGCTCCAGGTAGGGAAGGCGCCTCCGCTCGGGAGCTCTCCGCCGGGGGCGAGGTCTTGGAGCAGCCCACCCCCCATTCCCATCCCCACCCCTGTCCCGGACCCGCCGCGCGCAGCCACACAGAGAACGAGCGCGTTCCTTAGAAAAGCTTTATTGACCTCAGGAGACACCGCCACAGACTACAAAAAGACCCGCAAACACACCCACACACGGCCGGGCCGCAGGGCTGCCCGCCCCGCCGCAGCCCCGGTGCCCGGCTCAGGGCTCCAGCTGGTCCAGGCCCTCCTCCCGCCGGCTGCCCAGGTGCGACTCGATGATCTCGGCAAAGAGGTTCCTCTTGAGCAGGGTGTAAGCCAGAGGCAGCAGCTGACCCACCGTCTTGTGGAAGTACTGCAGGAGCGAGGGAAAGCAAGAGCATCCCTGGGTGTCAGTAGCTTTGTTTATCCCGGGAGCAGCCCCCTTCCTGGCTCTGCCCAATTCACACCGCTCCCAATATGGCTGAGCACCTGTGACAGCCACAGCAAGGTCAGGCGGGGGTACGTGAGCTGCCGCAGTGAGAGATGGAAACCTATTTTTGGCAGCGCAAGAAATGGCAATTACAGCATCCAGAGCTCCAGCCAGCAGTTGAAGTCAGAGTCCCACGTCTTGTCACACTCCACACTCAAGGGGATTACAACGATACGTGTAGCAACCATTTAAGTGCTTCAAACGTATAAACGTCAGTCTATTTAGGATTTGCAGTGATTACTGCACATATAATCCCATTATGCCACAAGACAGCTCTTCCCTGTCTTGTGCTACACATAAAGGGTCAGAGTTTCTCTGGCTCTCTACTCAAGGGGTCAGGCAGGCTCCAGTCAGAACCAGAAAGCAGCTCCAAGTAGGAGCTCCAAAAGAGTCAGGGACCAATCTGTACCATAATTTATGTGTGAGGCTGCTATTTTTTCCTGTTTATTAAACAAGAACATGAAGGTTTCTATTTTCAGAGAACAGCTGAAAGTTACAGCTGTTTCAAATTGCCTAAGATAGAAGACGTGATCCTATGGTAAAAAAAAAGTTGTCATTGCAGGACTTGGTCAGTGGTTAGTCTCCTGTGCAGAGAAGCACAAGGCATGAAAGCTGGGTGTTTGCTTTCACCTACTCAGCCAGTTGTTTCCTTCACTGCCCTTCCAGTTGTAAAAAAAGATTTAAGCAGCCAAAGCAGCCTTGTCACGGTACAAATGGTCCTTAAATGAACAGGGTATCAGAGGAAAATACCACACATTTTCAGATGCTGTACAGAACTTAAGAGAACAGGGCAGGAAATCTGAGAAACACATTAGTAATTTAACAATGTATGGAAAGAGCAAAGTTTTCTTTCATTTCAATGATTAAACATTTTAACTAGTGTTAAGCACAGCTCTTCTGGGCCTAAATTTAGTATTGAAAAATAAACATCTTTCGCATGGTACTCTGGAGCACCACTTAGCAAGTGTTGGTTAGGTTATTAGTTAGCATGTTAGGCTGATGTTGGAACTTGTTATTTTCTAGCCATAGACTGATTACAGACATGACCCTTTTCAACAACAAGGCAGTGGCTAATACAGAAAAAAAAGCATTAAGTAGAATCTCTGTGTAATTAAGTGCTATTAAGTGAGTCATCATATTGATGATATTCATTGTTAACACAAAAACAGGGAAGAGACCTCAGGTGGGAGATGCCCTACACAGGCAAAGGCAGTACAGCCAGGCAGCTGACTTGAATTCACATTCCTCCTGCTGGGGTTACCACAAACATCAGTCTGTTTCTTCACCTGGCTGAATATGGGTGCTTGCACAAGTGTACAAGTAGGGGGCTCCAACTACTGAGTGTATTTAGATCAGACATTCTGCACCCTAATTTTGGATTGTAGGATTGGGTTTTCATATGTACAATGTTAAATTCAACATGGAATTATGTCGTGTGATTTTCTAACAGTCTTCATTAAGACTGTTCTTGTAGACTGTTATGATTCCTAGGGATAATTATTCTACAATACAGAACAACTCCTGGTTCATGTATAAAATAATGCATCATTTTGTGAAGTACGGTTGGTGTAATACTCACATGTGATCCATAGCAAAACAGGTCCATACCCAGTTCATACCCCATTCCATAGTCACATTCATCATTAGCAAACTGAACAAAGGTCAGCATTTCTTGAATGGGTGCAAAGGCCTTCACTCTCTCATCATCAGTAGGAGCCTCAACAATAGCCTTACAAATTTTTTTAAGACTAGCTGCAAAAAATTCAAAAGCAAATATCCAGATGTTTAAACAAATAAATTTAATATTGCACAGAGCAGTCTATGGCAAAACCATACTGGGTGTCAAACTTACATGTAAGAAAAGGGGGCATACCCCGAACTCCTGGTGAAAAGCTCCCCCCTTCCCTTGGCTGCTCAGTCTTGCCCTACACCCACCCCTCTCAGCTGCCCACAGAAAGAGACAAGCATTTGTGTGGTGAACTTGCATCAAAGAACTGATTCTGGCTAAAACAAGAGTGGGAGATGAGGGTGGATAAGAAATAAGGCCACAAATCCCCCAGTGTAGATCAGTTTTTTTGATCTACTTCCTGCATGATTGTGCCAATACAAAAGAAAAGATATCTAAACTACGACTTCATGTTAAATGTGAAACAATTCCTGTTCATTGATTCTCATTTCGTTCATCTAAAGACAATAGTTTTGCTTAAGTATGATGGTTAGGACTTCTACCTTTTACTCCCACCACTCTAAGTAGAAAATACAAATGCAGTTTCTTTTTTGCAGAGTGTCTATGTGACTGAAAGTTGTTAAATAAAGCAGAATAGAGTAAACAAGATATTTACCATTTGTTTCAGGAAGTTCTCTGTATCCAACATCATTTTTGTCTACAGGGACAACTAGACCTGCTCCATGAAATGCTTTAGTCACCACCTAAACAAAGACATAGAAAATGGAACATTGCACCATAAGACAGTACTGTGAACAGTACATAAAACCACTCACCTCAATCAAACACTAACAACAGACTGCTGGTGGTCAAACTCAGTAGTGTCCTGGCTCCAGGACATCAATTAGTTTCAAATTATATCACAGTTACTTTTAAGTATCGAAGTTTAAAATAACTGGAAACTCCATTTCAGTCAAGTTCTGAAATCTATGAACCCTTACAGTCACTTGGGTAGCACTCTATCACATTTGTTTAGTCACCTACTATGATTATTTCTGATAGGTATGCACAACAATTACGATCCATATCATCCTTAATGGTCCTGTTTCTAATATATCCAACCCAACTGTTTATAAGAATCTTCCATTTAAATCAGTTTTCTCCATGGCCTCCATTTGTTTTACTTTTCACACTACTGCCCTTGTTGGGGTTTTTTGGTGGTGGTTTGTTCCTTTTGGTTTGTTTTAATTGAATGCCAAGCTATGGTTTACAAGAGTAATGTGTTTTTATTTAATCCTATTATTTGGAACACACTTCTATTCCCCCTCCTGAAGTTTTTTATAGAGAGCTGATTAGCTCTGAAAATTCTTATGACTAGAAGGATGAAATAAACAAAAACAGAAGTAAATAAAAAAAAGTTTAACAGAACTTAGTTCTCTCCAGGGGATGAGCAAAGTCATACTTTTTTATCTCTCTGTTTCATCTTCATGGTTTTTTGTTCCAGAGAATAACCCAGATCTTTTGCTCTCCTTGTTAGCTTTTCATCTATGTCTTTCAAAACAGCACTTCTCTTTTTATCAGTCACTTCCTTAAGTTTTTTTGACAAAAATAATCTGTGAACAGAAAAAACATGTCTTAGTTTAATAGAAAAAAAAATCTATAGCCTTTTAAACACTAAACCTGCAGATCTTATAATGAACATTAGCAATCCTGAGTTTATTTATACAGACTTGGAAATGCAAGCCTCTTAAAAAGAAAAAAAGAAAATAGTTTGGCACAGACAATACTTGGGCGTTTCTTATCTGGATCTGCATTACAGTCTAGTTTATGCAATCTGCAGGTGCTAAAGATTCTCTTGAACCCAGTAGCAGTTCATCCTTCTATCTTAAAAATTCAGTTTACTGCTTCAATGCCATGTACACCATTTGTCATCCAAGTCATGCACACAAATACACACTTATGAGTTTTCTTATGGTGCTTTCAAAACAAATGTCCTCATTTAATTCCGCATGCACAAGGGCTCTTTTGCAGAAGCCATTATTCAGCCTGCTTTCACTGACTGACACACATCTGTCCTTAAGAGAGCTTTCCATTTTTCACTGCCAGGGATCTTTTGTTTACATTCCCGACATGGGACCATATAAAGCTTCATGAACCATCCTGAATTACACATCTATATAAATGTTATCCTGCCCCAAAGTTTCCTGTAGTTATTCATTACATTCAAAAATAATGTATTTTTTATGTAGGCAAGAACAAGAGCTAGATGCTACTCATCTACTGCAATAGTCAGATTTCCTTCACCACTGTTTGAGATGCCCTTTCTTTACTTAAAAAGTATTTTAACACACCCAGTGTGCATTTTTCCCCCAGTAGAGCCTATCCCTGCCAAGTACCTCATTCTTTATATATGTTAACACTTACTTATTTTACTTCTGAAAAGAAAACACTGTAAAAAACCTATAAAGGCTTTTGAGAGAACCTTAAAATTTGGCAGAAAATAAGCGAGGATTTCTTGAGAAAGATACACAGTAATTTAGCTGCATTCTTTATAAACAAAAGTATGTATGAACCTTACTTGACTGCTGCAAAGACATTATCACCAACTTGTGAAATCACACAGCCCTTCCTAGCTTCATTTGCACCAACCCACACTGGGAGCTCATCTGGCACATCCCTATTGATGAAAAAGTACAAACAAATAGTCAAACTGTGTCCATTTCTCTCATTTCAAAGCAAAATTAATTTGCCTCCTCACCATATCATCACCTTCAGAAACATACCAAGAAATGCCCTTTGATCTAAAGCTCTGAAATCTTACAGTATGCTTAGAAAAGAGCTTGCATCCATACATGCAGAGAGAATACATGCTCCCTTTAGTTCACTTGACTGTTTTGTACAAGTATCATAGCAGAAGTTAATGATTAGTAAGTGAAGGTGCTCTGGATGGTTGGGGAAAGTAGTTAAATACGTATTTAAATCTAGTCTTCAAAAACAGTACCTGTGATCTTTTTGAATAAAAACATCTCAAGCCATGTGTTAATATACTAGTAAAGGAGAGAAGTATTCTTGTTTGATGATAGCACACAATTTTCAGATCATGTCTCAAAGAAAAGAGAGCATAAAAACCTATGCATAATTATAGTCCAGCATGAGCATATAGGAAATTAAATACCTGAAATATCCCATATGATATTGTGTTTTGTTATCCCCAACAAGTATAGTCTGGAATTCTGGGGGATCATAGAAGAATCTCCAATGAAGATTGAAGTTCACATCTGTTGATTTTGCTTTTTTGTGTTTTCCAGCAAGAATATCATATGGTCCAACCAGTTTAAGTCCAATACTTGACACAAGTGCATCTGAAAAGCAAAGCATGATTTGACTTACATCCTGGTGGGTGAATATCTAGACCCAGAAGCTCCTGTGTCACTCAGGTATCAAAAGCTTCCATAAATTCAGGCAAACACTGTTTACTAGACAAGGAAAGCTGAGACATTCTTTTGTCCATGCAGCTTTCATTTGAGAGTTAAGCTTCACACTTCTCATAAGAATTGCTGTCAACTGTTCAGTGTCTGGATGGAGATCAGTGATGAGTGTTGTTCCTCAGGGGTTTGTACTGGGACCAGTACTGTTTAATATTAATCTTTATCACCTACACAAGACAGTGGGCTCACATGCACTTTCAAGAAAATTGCTGATGACACCAAGCTGAATGCTGCAGTTGACATACCTGAAGGTTGGGATATCATCCAGAAGGACCTGGACAAGCTTGGGAAGTGGGCTCATGGGAATTTCATGCATTTTTACAAGACAAGTGCAAGGTGCTACACCTGGGTCAGGGCAAACCCTGATATCAATACAGGCTGGGGGATGAACAGATGGCTTGCAGCCCTGATGAGAAGGGCTTGGGGCTGCTGTGGACGAGAGTTTGGACACGAGCAGGCAAACGTGCACTTGCAGCCCAGAAAGCCAATTGTATCCTGGTCTGCACCAAAAGCAGTGTGGCCAGCAGGTCAAGGGAGGGCATTCTGCCCCTCTGCTCTGCTCTCATGAGTCCCCACCCGGAGTGCTGCATCCAGCTCAGGGGTCCCCAGCACAGGAAAGACTTGGGGACCTGTTGGAGTGGGTGCAGAGCAGGGTCATGAAGATCATCAGAGGGCTGGAGCATCTCTCCTGTGAAGACAGGCTGAGAGGGTTGGGGTTGTTGAACCTGAAGAAGACAAGGCTCCAGGGAGACTGCAGCCTTTCAATACTTTAGGCACTGAAGATAAGGACAGACTGTTTAGCAGGGCCTGTAGCAATAAGGGGTAATAGTTTTAAACTAAAAAAGGGTAGATTCAGGAAGAAATCTCTTAAGATGAAGGTGGGAAATGCTGGAAAAAGTTACCCAGAGAGACAGTGAATACATCACTGGAAATATTCAAGGCCAGGTTGGATAGAGCTCTCAGCAACCCGGTCTAATTGAACATGTCCCTGCTCATCATAGGGGGTTGGACTAGATGACCTTTAAAGGTTCCTTCCAACCGAAACGATTCTATGACTCTAAAAAAAACCTGTAATTTCTAGAGCACACAGGGATGCTACACTCTGTTATATAATAAATTGGAGGAGGTCGAAATCCAGACTTAGCAAAGCTCAGTTAAGGCCTTTTCTGCCTCTTCCCCCACCAGAGAGAAGGCTATGGGTGCACAAGAAGATGAGGGTGGACACAGCCAGGAGAGCTGACCCCAAGTGACCAAAGGGATATTCCCTACCCTATGACATCATGCTCAGCACAAACTAGGAGGAAGAAGGAGTAAGTGTGGTTGTTTGGACTGATGGTATTTGCCTTCCCAAGTAACTCATGTATGACAGAGCCCTTGGAGTTGGTTGAACACCTGCCTGACTGTAGGACGTGGTGAATTAATTCCTTCTTCTGCTTTGCTTGTGCACATGGCCTTCTGCTTTCCCTATTAAATTATCTTTAGCTCAACTCACATGTTTTCTCACTTCCATCTTTCTGATTCTCACCCCTGTCTCAGCATGGGGGAGTGAGGAAGTAGGTACATGGTACTGGGCTCTTGGCTAGGGTTACACCACAATATGTGACAAAACTCAAATTCCATATCAAATGTTTTAAATGTATGTGCAAGAAAGGCAGATTTAGACAACATTTAGTCCCTTTTTATTGCACAAGTAACTATATTTTAGAGAGCTTGAAATGTACATCTGACTATAGCCAGTAGTCGTGTTTACACTCACATAAATACCCTGCATCTTAACTGAAAACTAAAGCTACACTAGAATGCATCTGATCACCTGCCTTCAGGCTGCTTTTGAGGGTGAAAGTTAGGAAAGGCAAAATTTAAAACCTCACCACTTGGTTTCTCAGGGTCTACTTCCTCACAAAACTTCCAAAACTGGTGGAAGTCCTCAGGCAGTCTAAGCCGATAGCATGTTTCTGCTTCTTGACAAAGACTATCAGGAATATCTGCCTGATTTGATCTTCTCTTCTTGACAGCTCCATTTTTTTCACTCTGTAGATTAAGAAAAAAAAGATTTTATAAAGCTTTTCTATCAGTGGAGGAACAATAATTAAGACCATTAGAGCATGTTTATTAGTTAAAGCAGCATATATACAGATGAGAACACCTATTTTGGGCAGGATCCATTAAAAGTGCAGTCTCTGACATGTGCTAAACAAGTATGAAGTAGCAAACTGCTACTTTTATATTGATGGACCGATACAACCAAAAGAAGCACTTCTATCAGTTAACTAAACAAATGACTAAGGCAATCCCAAAGTTTAATCCAAGCTCTACATTATTTTAAAATGGCCATTCCCAATCACACCACAGCCCACATCCAATAAATTTACATCTTTTACAGAGAGTTGAACACAGGAATGCTCTTTTGTCATGTCTAGTTAAATGACACAACAATAACCCTCTAGAATCTGCTATCTGAACTACTGTGCTGTTCAGCACCAGGAGTAGCGCAGTTTACAGCTTAGCATTTTAAAAGCAGGTAAAAGTTGGAGTTGCTATCAAAAATTACGTAAAATTAACCGACATAGGCTAGGAAGTGATCCATGCGGGCACACACTCCACATAACAGCGGCAGCCTCAAGTACCCCATTCCCACGTGTCTCCAAGAACTGGTAGGAATCATTACCCTCCTACTTGAGAGAATAAAAATAATAATTAAAAAAAAGCAGCGAGGTTTCTTTCCTGTTCTCATGAGAGGGACAACGCGGCGGACACTTCACCTCTGAAACGGGGCCGCCGCCAGGTGTCCAGCGACACGGAGTGTCCCCGCTCCCAGCGCAGTCCCGCCGGGATGATGCGGCGGCC
This sequence comes from Neodrepanis coruscans, assembly GCA_013400695.1. NCBI lineage: Eukaryota > Metazoa > Chordata > Aves > Passeriformes > Philepittidae > Neodrepanis > Neodrepanis coruscans. Next base: position 3,457 of record VYZS01043134.1, on the reverse strand, counting down.
GCCGGGAGAAGCCCAGCCGGAGGAGCGGCTCCCGCGCAGGAGAACGCGGGGCCCCGGGGCTTCCCTCAAAGCCGCGGAGCAAGACGACACCGGACCGACGCTACGAGGCACCCTCGCCGATGGAGCNCGGCCCGGCGTCAGCTGCCGAGCCGGGGCCGGTCCGCGGCGGGGGCGGGATGCGGTAGGATGGATGCAGGGTGGGATGGATTCATAGCGGCGTCCGAGGGGGCAGCCAGCTGGGGAGAGGAGCAACGCAGTTATCCCTGGATGGCGAACGCGGCTGGTGCTGGTGACAAGGCGGGAGCCCAGCGCCATGTTCGCTCAGCGGTAGATACACTGCCTGGATACACTGTAGAGACGCAGTTAGTTTAAGATCCTATTTACGATAGACGCACAAATTCCTGCGATACGAGTTAGGGGAGCACACTGGGATGAGGCAAAACGAAAGAGATTACCTCAAATGTAGTCTTTCCCTTCTGAGCTAAAGGCATACGGGAGAGAGGAAGTTGGTGAGAGATGCTGGTTTTCAGTACACAGCCAAAAAAAGTGCCCCAACCCCCTAATCCTCTGCTTTAGCATTTGACAGCTGTCAAGAGTATAAAAGCACTGTCACTGTTCCAAGGAAAGAGCCAGGCAGCAGTGTGTAACATTCCACAAGTGGGATACGTTCCTTAGTTTAGAACAGCACATAATTACATTATGCAACATCCGCTTACATTGCTGACATGCTTTGCATAGGAAGAGGCCTGGAAAACCAATGGCGCTGGAAGCAGCAGAGGGAAGCTGGTTATATATAAACCTTCACTTCTTTGTTTCAGTAAGCGAGATTGCAGTGGGTTTATTTAAAGAAACATAATGTAGTTAAGTTGCAGGAATTGCTGAACTCATACTGTCTGCCAGAAAGAAAGATGCATGTATGGCATAAATGGAGTGGGGGATTTGCATCTTGCAGTCCATGAGAGTTACAAGTATTTGCTGGGGTATGCATTATTAGCTTATGTCTAGGAATAAGCTGCAGTGCCTTTGAACCACCTGACAGCTAGGAGACTAACACAAAAGCTTGATTAAGTCAGGATATAGCATTCACTAGTAAGAGTTACATGCAAGACAGGAAACTTGACCCTGACTGATGATGATACTGCCTGTACGTAAAACAGTGAGGTTTGCTGTCACGTAGATGCAGAACAAGCAGTGCCAAAGTTACCTCTCTCTGAAGGAAAAACTGTTGTTTAAATCAGCATACCTAATGTTTACTTACCAAAATCCTTCAGGCACAAGGAAAAAGTATTACATTTCAAATCGAAGTCCTGTTTAAGTGTTAGGTTACATTTCATCACATGAGGTTAAGCAGAAACAAGGTACAAAAACTTACTAAGAAACTGCAAACCTAATTTTCTTCCTGAAAAGCGTCAAGAGTATTGACCTGAGGTTTCTTTGGGAAATACTTTCTAATGTTAGTCGCACACTCTAATTTCTGCTATACAAAACCTTAGCCATAGTGAAGGCTGGACAAAATGGCACCCGAAGGAATGACACTTTCCTCAGTAACTTGGTGAAAAGACTTTAGAACAAAAGCCTACCTTCTCCACCCCCATCCCAAGTATCTGTTATATACCTTACCTTACTCAAATTCCAAACTCATGCACCAGATCAATTCAGTGACAAAGGCCCAAAACATGTCCCATTTCAGTATTACAGCTAAAAAAACAAGCTAAGTTCTGTTGCCAATTACTATTTCAGCATAAGCTTTTTTCTTGTTGCAAGGATTGGTTAACGTCACCTCCAGACCTATAGCTTTGCAGGTACTTATGCCCTCATGTTCTCCTCTCAGTGTTTATTTAAAGGAACCATGTGCATAACCATTTAGAGTTGCACAGTTAAAGTTTTACTAAGATGAATGCAAAGGTGACATGAGAAGGAAAGCCTACATGTGCCTCATGACTTAACCTGGTGCCTCAGTTGTTTATTCCTGCCGCATTAGTCTTCTGCTAAAAAACAAGTAAATAAGGTCAGCATGGAAGCTTCTACCTTTATTTTGTGTCAAGAAGAAAGCAGAAACATTTTCAAAGTTTTTCCACCTTTAAAGAGATTGATTTTTGCCTCTTAAAATATTTTGCATTATAGAATTAAAACAGAAGTAATGTAAGCATGAAATGAACTTGCAGTGGCCCCATTTTAGGTATGTCAATATCTCACAAAGCAAAGCTGGAAAAATATATATACTGGAAAAAAATGCAAACTGACTACAAAACTATTTCTGCATTGACTTAGTATTAATGCTAGGTCCCAAATGCCTAACTTGGTATTTATTTGACTTTACCACTTCTCTGAAGATACAGCTCATGAGCTTTATTGATCAGTTTATTTTTTTATTGTTTTCTCCACACAAGCTATTAAAGCCTCAGAGAACCTCTTCTAGAACAGCCTGGAGTTTAGTGATACCCTAGAAGAGGAAATCAAAATCCCAGAGGGAAGAAACTTGGTCTCACACTGTCCTGGGCATGTACCCCAGCCATTTGGTTGTTGATTATGAGTAGCAGTTTTTGGCCGTATTTAGTATAAAAATATTTTTTAAAATCCCATTTTATGCATGTATGCATATACATATAATGCAACTCAATCCTTTCATAGATACCTTTCAATCAATTTTGCAATGAACTTACCAAGAGAAATAGGTACTGAAATGCCCCATTGCCTCATCCTGTCCTGTCAGGCTTGGAATATGAGGCAGCTGGCTTGGTTCCATTATCATCATGATATTTACATTCAGAAAACTAACTTGGCATGGCTAGATAGATAAAAAGAGTATTTTTAAGTTTAGATGTATCTAGTCCCGGGTGGCAGCTGGTAAGGTCTTTTCAGAACAGCAGTTTTGGGTTTAAGTACATACTTTAGAATTAGTAAACCCTGTCAGTTACTCCTCAATTAAGTCTACCCTCAATTTCTTCTCTGAAGTGTGGGAATAGGTTGTGGGGTGCCACTATAGAAGCCCTTGGAAGCTCTTAGGATCCTGAATTATTATTATGTGCACCACAGTAATTTTTTCCTCTCTGTGACCAAGTAGTAACTCCTGTGAGCATCTTTCTCCAAATAATTTGTCCTTTCTTCTCAAAGTCCTAGGTTTGAAAAGCATGTGCAATTTGGTATTGGTACTTGTACTGTCATTTATTCTGTTAACAGCCTGTAAAGCTGCAACAGGGAAGACTTTTTATGAAGGATAAGCAACTACAACAGTGTTCACATTATAGTATTTTAGAGTTCTCATCTTAGAACTGGTAAACATAGACTCCTGTATCAGTACCACCAGACATCTCAATCAGGATGAACCAAGATTACTTCAAGAGAATTATCTGCAAAGTAGCTTTATTGAGCTCTAAGGTCATCAGTATGATTCATCTCAGTCTGAAGTGAGCCTAGTTTGGTTTTGTTTGGGCTGGTTTTGGTTTTTGTTGTTTGG
>VYZS01043127.1:0-24778 GCA_013400695.1 Neodrepanis coruscans | reverse complement strand
CTGGGAAACTGGGAGCTGTTCTGTCTGCACCATGTCCTTCTGTTATTTTCATCAAGTTTTGGGCAAAAGGGGAGACAGACTGGCCTTTCCCCTGGTTTTACAGGATCCTGAACAATCCTTTTTATATATTAATTATCTTTTAATATATGTTTTAGTTTGTGTATTTACACTGAGACAGGTGGGTTGGGTTTTTTAATCCATGTACTTTAACCAGATAAAGAAAGCACAGGTCTCCTAATTGGCCAGGGATGTTTTTGGCACTGTGACCCCGTGAAAGGTAATCAATAGGTAGTTACTGTCTCCTGGGGGAGTGTTTTTCTTTAACATATCTGGACCTTTTTCACTGCTGTTGACCAGGGTCTTTTCATGCACATTGTGAGTTTCAAGCTCTAGCTGCAGTTTGGTCTCTTGGTACAGTTTCAGCATATTACAGTTTCAATTAATGTGATCCAGATTTTTGTTAGTTGCCTGTAGAGTTTGTGTCTGAAATGAGCTAGAAGATCTGTTTATTTTCATAAATGAGATGAAGATGGGAGATAACAGGAAAGCCATTGCAAGATTTATAAAACACAATAAATCCTGAATTCTGTTGTTACATTGGCCAGCAACAACATTCTGACTATAAAAAGTAAATGGAGAAAGCCCAGTAACTGTTTATATCAAATTTCTTATGGAAAATAAGCCATTAGGCCAAAGTAGATACTTGCCTCTCTCTGGAAATTCTGTTTGTAACCATAATCCAAAGCTGTGAGGAGCCAAAGAATACTGGAAACCCTGTATACATGTAAACCCATTAATTTTTGTTTATCAAAATCTGAGGTTTATTTTCCATTTCCAAGGTAGGCATGAAAACATGGGTATGAGCTACCCACAAATTAACTGTAAAAAGTAAGGCTAAACAGATTGGAGGTTTCTTAAAATAATGTTGTGTTCAAACAGCCTTCCCATCAGATTAGTGAAAACAAGAAGCTAAATAACTTTACATATGGATTTTTTTTCAGTCCTGTGTATTTTCAACTGTTGTAATTCTTGGTCATTTGTTTTATCCTGTTCTTGGAGTCATTTGTTGTGCACAGAGTTGTTTGTTTTTCTGCAGTTTTTGGTGTCCTGTGTCAGAGACTCTGTAGCCTTGATCCCCCTTCCCTGAATCTCCCAACACCCTCCCCTTCCTCATTGACTTTGATGAGTTCACCAGACCATAGTTCTCTCTCTTCTGCCATGCAGACAAAACCTGTGCTCTCTTTGTTCTTTGCATTTTGCTGCTCATTGAACTGTCCTGCACATTAGTCACCCTCTGAGGGAATGAACTTGCAAGTGGGGGAGATAATGTAGTTCCTGACTGTGACCAAGTGAGGAAATTCATTAGTAAAAATTTCATCTTGACACTGTGTGAGGAGAAAGGCCAGAGTTTCCACCACATGGACATGGATGGACTCAGCAGTGCTCTGCTTGGAGATTAACAGGGCACTTCACAGATCTCATTAATTTTTCCAGATTCATGCAGGCAATGATTTGCAGCCTGTTCACAGTTCTAGGCTCAGATTTCAACCACGAAAGCCGGAATTAGAATTTTATTACTGAGAAGTCGTTCTCTTGAGTAGTTTTGTGAGAGGAGGTGAGGCCATTTGTCACCTTTTATGATCCTCAGGCATGGAAATATTAAAGAAGACTTCCCCCTCCCTCGATTTGTATGAGTTCCAATTTTTGTAAGATTTTAGCAGACATGCAAAAATTTGGCTATATGATGTTTTATAATTCCTTGTGTTTCTACTGGGATTGCTGCTCATCTGAGAAAGGATTCAATCAGTTCCTTTGGCTCCAGAATGTGCTGCATGTTTTGAGGCAGGAGGTTGTACCTCACTGTTTGAAAGGAGATGCCATCGGTAACAGGAGAGGTGTGAAAGCAGCAGAGTTCTCTACTTGAACTGCTTGCCTTTGGTTCCAAGCTGTGACCGGAGCCTGGTTTAGTTCTCTGGTGCTGTCTAAGGGGCTTGCTGGCTGGGGAAAAAAGGGATTTGGGAATACATCAGCAAAGAAAGAACAAAAAACCCTTGGGGGAGAGGTGAACTGGGGAAAGAATGCTGTGTGCTATTTGCCATTTCTTCAGGTTGTTTTGGTTGTTTTCTTCTATTTCAGCATTCACTTTTGTCTTTCTAGATTCAGTCTGTTAATACATAAGATACAGTATCAAGCAATTGCTGGTTCACTCTTTTTCCACCAGTAACCAGAGTCAGATATAAACTAAAACAGAGCTTTTTCAGGTACATGACTGCCAGAATATAAGGTCATCTTCCTAATTCAGAGAACTGTTGCAGGAGCTCACTGGTGTCAAAAGGGGGAGTCTTTGTTCTCCCTGTTCTTTTCTCTGAGGGTGGTTCAAATGCTTCTGCTCTTTCACCAGAGCACACAGATCCTCCTTGCTGAGATAAAGAGAACCTTAGACTATCTGGTGGTAGCGATTGTCTCCATTTTACCTTTGAAAGGAGGGCTGCTGCTGCCACAGAAAACTGCAGATCAGAGCAGAATAGGATGAAGTTCAGCATGTTTTTCCTTTTCCTCCTGTGTGGTGATGTTTTCCTGCTGTCCTTTTCTGCCATTCATGGAGGGAAGAGCAGGAGAGGATCCCTTGCCTGGGTTCCAGGTGGTGTGTCCAAAAAGGGGAGTGACTGCTGAGAGGGGTTTGTTTGTGCAGAGTCCCAGGTTACCAGTGACATACTTGTACAGCTTCCATCAGAGCTCTGGCAGGAAAAACTGAAAGCAGGAAACCCCCTGAACTACTTCTGCTTAACAGAGACTGAGGAACTGGGTTGAGGGTCCCAGGCAGAGCAGTGTTACTGTTTCACACTCATCACAATATAATCCAAGTTTGAGGAATCACTGATCCCTCTTCTGTGATGCCTACACGTTCCTCACTTGAGACACATGATGTTGAAGGGTTTCACTGTTCAGCTCCATTCTCCTGTTCATCCCTTGTTCTCTCCCACTTTTTGCCAGGTCTTGTGCAGTTTCATTTAACAAGACCGGGGGACACGATCTCAGCCAGGCTGGAGATGATTCTCCAAGTAATAGAGAGAAAGCTTTTCATTTCCAGCCATACAGCTCCTCTTAGGTTTTAGAAGAGGGTAACCAGATTTCTGAGGAAATGGACAGGTATATATAACAATCCTGTGATGAGTTTCTTCCTGTGGCCATAACACATAAAAAGTCCTCTGGGCCACACTTGTGAATCCTGTGCCCATGGTGTGGTTTGCCAGGGCAGCATGAGAACATGCTCTTGGAGGTCAGGTCCAGGGCTCAGAGCACAGACACCTTGTCCCCTGCCACCTCCTCATTGCTAGAGCTTTGTCTTAAAATAGTGCTCCCTGGAACTCTTCTCCTTAAAGATTTCTCACTAGTGTCAAACCTCCTTTCTCAAAGTGCTCCCTTGGTGGGAACTCTGGTTCCACAGTCTGCTGAGAATTCAGCTTCAGCAACCTTAAGTTTGAAATTTGAAACCATTAATAGTCTAGACAAAAAAAAAAAGGAAACACACAAATGTAGACACAAGATGTCGATGTGCCATTTGTTCCTTTTCTCTTATTCCCTTTACAATGCCTTAGAGCCATTTGGTGTTTATTCAGTGTCCTGGATCCTCAGTCCCCTCTTGTGCTGTTCAGCTGTGTTTTCCTGCTGGTACCATGCTGGTACCTGCTTCCTGCAGAGGGTGTGTGCCCTCTTAGAGCTGTGCTCTCCATGAAAGTCAGGACAGTGGAAGGAGAGCTTTGTGTTTCCTGTGGAGTACAGGATTATCAAAGAGAATCTCCTTTACACAGTCTTCGTTTTCCTCAGAGGACACAGTGTTTGATTTGTTCAGTTGCTCCTACAGCTCCCTTTTTGTGAATGCCATGTTCCAGCACTGTCTGTACGTGGCCAGTCACAGCAGTTCACAGGACACACACAGGAGGCACCTGCCTGCACAAAATGCTGCTCTGAAGTGAGGAAGGGCATGTTTGGATGAGGCAGCTCGTGTTCAGCCACCTGACAGGAGTGCAGTCTCCATGAAATGCAGGTCTGCTGCTGTGCCTTTGCAGCTTTGTCTGGCTGGTGAGGAAGGTGCTGGAGGGCCCTCAGTGAAGGAAGGGGGTTGTGGCTGGTGGAACAAGAGTCCCGTGTGTGTCCCTGTCCCCACACAGCCGGAGAGCCTGTGAGTCACGGGGTGGCTGTGCTGGGATACTCTCAGGGATGGCAGGATGGGAGCTGACTCCTTGTAAGATCCCACTCCAGGCTGGTGGTGCAATGCCCAACATGTGCTCTGACACATCCCAGGAATGAACTGCACCTCCGAAAGGAGCATTCACTGGAACTTCTCAGAGCCTGACTATTACCACAAAGCTTATCATGCTCCTGTGACTCTCAACTTCACGTTAAAGCCTCTTACTCATCTTCAGCTGGAGAGAGAAAGGATCATCATTTGGATGGGAGGGGAATAAGTTACTTGATGAGTATAAGTGACTTTCAGAAATACAGTGTGAAGGTTAAATAGTGAGAGTTTGTGATTTTAGTGGCAAAGACATTGTAAGTTAATATTTATTACAGGATGCTGGCTGTCCTAATTTGCAAAGTTCTTATTAATTATAATAACAGAAAGAGGCAGGAAAAGGCTCAGTGAGCTGAATGCCAAAACAGCATGATGACTTAACACATCTTGAATTCATGGAGGCCAAGCTGGGGAAAGGGATCAAAAAAAATAGAGGTACACAGCTGGATATGTAAATAAATGGATGTTTCTCTTTATCAAGTCATGGAGTGCTAAAGACCTCTATGTGTTGGTCATGCAGTTGACATCATCCTTTAATGATGACTCACTTTTCATGAAAAAGTGAGTTATAAATTTATATTCTAGGGTATGGATCTCAAGTATCACTGCAGAATATTGTTGTAGCCACACACAGTTATTTGCTGATCTCCTTATTGATAACAATCTCAAAATAGATTTTCTGGCCCAGTTATTTATTGCTTTCCCAGAACCCCCCCACAACTTACATCACTGAAAATTGAAAGTTACTCTTTTCTGGTGAAATCTTTCAAGTCCAGACAGCAAGATCGATTCTTCCAGTTTGAGAGTCTGCACTGTACCAAAGCAAGGGACTAATTCACCATACATAACAATATCAGCAGATAAAAAGACTTGCTTTAATTCAAAGATCTGTTCTTTCCTAAAGAAAAAAATTTGTGTTAGGAAATGCTGCTCCCTCTGGACTACAGTATTCTCTTGAAAAATACTGCAAGTAATAGGTAAGCCTGTAGCAGCTATTTTGGGGGTGGTAATGAGCAGTGCAAATGAATATATTTTTCATTGCTTGTTTCCAGCACTGTAGGTTAATGGAGTCAATAGTGTCTCTTTATTGTAGAACCACATCCTGTCTGGTTGAAAAGGATGGGATCATTAGCCAAGTCTGTCTCTCTCTGCGACTTTTTTGTCAAGACAGGAACTGCTTCATGCCATGCTGTCTGACAGCATTGCTCAAAAGCTCTTCTGTCACATGTCCTCCTTTCTTCCAAAGGCACTGGCTCCTTCTCTGAGGGCTACTGATGAATGTTAGATTCTATGAAATCTGAAGGTGTTTTTTTGGACGTGGTTTTAACGACGTTTGATGTCAGTGCTTCCACCACAGTCTGCTAATTAACAACTAGTTGATGCAAAACACTGGCATGTATTTACCTTACTTTGGTGTCAGGCATCTCTGATGTTTCTTTTGGGTGCTTATATGGTCAAACCCACTGCCTGTTTGTACTGAAGGTGGTAAATTTGTAACATCCTTACTGAGGTTGAAGGGCAAGTTGCTATACGCAGAATTATTCTGGGTTATTTGCATGTAATATTCAAAGAAGAGCAGACTTAGAATTTACTGTCTGCTAATGTTGATCTGTTCTTTTGATTTTGGCAATGTGCTGTGTATGAATCATATTTAATGGCACAGAGAAGGCACCGTGCTCCACCAGGGAACGAGGCCGTGTTGCATCTGTTTGAGTCAGCAGCCACCGTGTTCTGCTGCAGCTCTGGTCGGAACAGTCTGGAGGTTATTTGAGGGTACAGTGAGTCACAGCAGTGCCTCTCTCCACTGATCACTGCTCTGCAGGGGGACACAAATCCCTACAGCAAACCTCTGGTTGTAAGAAGATGATTTAAAGTCAAAAAAGAAAGTGTGATTGCTCGGAAAGAGAAAAGAGCTATAACCTAAGTCAGTCATATTTCTGGGTATTGAGAGTCTGCAGATGGAAAGGTTTCCTTAATGTGCTCAAGGTCTAGCCATGTAATTTCTGGAGAACTTGCACTTCCCTTATCTGGCTGATAGATCAACAAACAGATAACAAATCTAGCTGATAGATCCCTGATATTATGTGTGAACTTACTGCTTGAGCTGAGTGGAACAGTTCATTAAACATAAGGCCAGAGTTTTGTACTCAGTATGAAATGAATTACGAAATTAATTCTGGTTGCAGTCACCTCTCCTGTGCAAACCTGTAAATAACAGTGTGAGTACCAGTTCATCCCTGTTCCATAAAACCATTACAGGAAAACCCATGAGCAGCTGAAGCGAGAAGTGCTGTAATTTCTTTTGCTGAAGTGGTAAGAGCGGTGAAAGCAGAAAGAGGCCAACTGGGATTGACCATAAAAAGCATACTTCCTCTCAGAACTAAAAATAAAACCTGTGAATCCTGAATACCAAAGCTTGTCTACCAGATAATTATGACACTCATTTACATAGTCTTTTATCTCCTTCTAGGGACTGGTCTGAACAGTCTTCTGTTCAAAACTCTTCCAGCTTCTGTGGTTGCCTTGCAGCACAGGTTTTCAGGCTCCTCAGCTCAAAAGGCATCTGACGACGTAGGTTGGTTGTGAGCGAGGTGCTGTGGGTTTGTGCTGTGTGGGCAGCCTGCCAGGGCTCCTGCTGCCTCACTCACTGCAGGAACCCAGCTCTGAGCAGCACAATGCTCGGGATTCAGCTCTGGAAGCCGAAGAAGATCCTCAGCCCAGGCTGTCATTTTGTTTGAGAAAAGAGGCAGTGTCAGTGTGGGCGAATACATGCAGTTCCAGACAGGGGCCCCCAGGCCTGCTGCTCCTGCAGTCACTTCATGTGCTTACGGAGTGAAATATAGAAGTTCAAATGGGGCTTGTGAGCTCTGTGGGGTCAGTGTGCTCCCACAGGGTGGAGTTTCTGTAATGTCAGTTTTCACTTTGGGTTTAGGGGGTCACAGACCAAACAACAATTACTTTTGAAGCCATTACTCAGGTTGGAAAGTCAGCCATTGAAAAGCAGGAAAACATTTTGGTTTCCTATGTGTGGATAAGGCTGGAGGTTTAAATTGCCTGTGCAAACTTGCAATCCTCTGTTCCTGATCTTTAGCATTTTGTTTGATTTTAACTGAATAAAACTGTAATTAAAGATGCATATGTAATGAAGGAATGGCAGTGCCTAATTTTCTTTCTTGGCCATCTCAAAATCCAACTGATAGATCATCCACCAGTTTTTCTGCCAACTGAATGAGAAGGTCTTTACCTGGGGCCTAGTGATTCACTGTGCATTTTCCATCATTCTCAAGAGTACTTTTTAAATTTTAAATAATGCAGATGATGTATCTTTATTTATTACCCTGCACATAGTGCTGGGAATTGTCCAGAACATGCTTATTCCTAAAAACTGGAAAGTTTACTTTTATAGCTGGGCTGGGTAAAAGAGAGATGAAAAAGAACATTTCTATGGAGTTCTACAAAATACTACAGTGGAATGTGGCAGAGAGCACTATATGAGATGTAATTTAATAACTGTAGCTGAGAGATAGCTGATCAAAGTATTTCACATATAGAATTTAGAGTGTCTCATAGTTGTTTTGCATGAAAGTACTTTAAATGCTTTAAAATATTCAGAGGATGGATTTTTGCTGTATTTTTGCAGATAGTATCTTGCTGCATGGTATATTAAATGTTAATCAGGAATGCAGTTCTTCCCTTCCATCACTGATGCTGTAAAAATAGAAGTTATCAGTTATCTTTTTAATATAAGCATCACTTTTTTTTCATGTTTACTTTAGGTCAGGAGTTACATAAGGCTTATTCCTAGTACTCCTCAAATATAATTTCTGCTCTACTTTCCAGTGCCCAGAATAGTTTTCCAGTTAAAAAACATCATTTATGAAGATGCCTATACCTTGTTTTCCTGCTTTACAAAACTTTGTGTTAATAATGCTCTGTGTTCAGATGAAATTGAAATCAGGTCAATTGATTTTTTTTTAAGCCAGCATAGCACAGAGTTCAAGCAGGTTTTTAAACTCTGAGAAGAAAAAATATTTTTATTTATACTAAAAGCCTTTGTTGGGGAATAAACTACAGCACCTGTGAATCCCTTCCTGATCCAGAAGGAGTTTGTTGATAGATACTCAATGGGCTGTTGGTGCCATTAAGAGTTCACTCTTACAGCCAGAACCCTATAAAGGCTGTCTGTAAATGTTCAGGAAATATGAAGGAAAATGTTCTCTTCCTTGGCTGAAGTGCATAGGGGTCTTTTGTGTGATCTTGAAAATAATGTCAGTGCATCTTTCTTTTGCTCAGTCTGCATTTTTACAAGCTGCTTTGTTGGCAAATATCCTTTTGAACAGCCTCGGGGAAGATTTTCAAGCAAAGTTCACCCAAGGCAATGATTGAAAATGCTCTTTTGGTGTTCATGCAGGACACTAAGGGTGAGAGTTACCAACCCACAAAGGCTTTGTGAAATGAAGTAATGAAATGGAAAAAGTATGACTCTCTCTGGTGAGGGGTATGGATTTCTGAGGGTCTAAAAGTACTGTATTCTTGCAGATTTCCTTGTAGGTCATCACTATAGTTTCATCTCTCCCTATAAGCCTTGTCTTGCTAAAGTTTTTTTCTAGTATTTTGTCTGTAAGACTATGAAGATTTTAGAGCAAATTTAAGTGAAGTTTTTGTATGGCAAGAACTACTTCAGTTTTCTTGAGATACGGAAAATAAATACATTGAAAGTGTTCACCTAAGCCATCTTTTTTAAATGATGATAGTAACAAGGGAATCAAAACCATTACTACAGTTGTCTTTGTCATATAATGTGAATTTTTACAAATGCAAGCTTGTTTCAGGACCCTGGAGTAATCCTATCAATTTAAAATGTTTTGTTATTTTGGCTTGTACCCATCTCCTTCATGAGGCAGACATTTATTTCATACAAGTGTTGACAGTGTCAAGCACTAATGGAAATACAGTATTCTGGTAGATCAGCTGTTCAACTAAAATAACATTCTATGTAATTTCAAATTTTTATCACTTTGGAATTCCATGAAGTGAAGAAATTGCTTTATATACAAGAAGAAATTTCCCTTTACGTAGGCATCTCTGTGAGGCTTTTTCATTCAGAAATGCACTGATGGCTTTTTAAAAAAATTATTTTGAGACTTGAATATGACTAGCCCTCTAAAATAATTCAGTCTGAATGCACACTTGATTGTTTATCAAGCAGTTTAGCATCATTTAAAGAGCAGGTAGTGGTTGTATGTCCTCAGTTGACCTTAACTATGGCTTCCTTTTTCCATCTGGGTTTTAGCTCTAGAGATCTGCTGAACAGCAGCAAGCAGTGGAAAAAGACTAAGGAGAAGGACAAAGCAAAATGTAAAATTATGTCACAGTAGAAACTCTCAGTGTGTGTCTACCTGGCACAGCAATGCAGTCAGGTCATCTCAAGGCTTGTACAGCAGAACAAAGAAAGTAAAAAGGGTCAGAAGAAAATATTCTCATTAGGGGCCTTAAACAGACTTGGAACAGGGCTAATGGAGGGGGCAGACTTTTGTATGGCCAGGAATGCTGCTGAGGTAGAAAATTAGTGGCTTCAGTCCCTGTGGATGCCCAGGGAAACACTGGAACAGCAGGCTCACAAGCAAAAGGAGGTGATTTATCAGCAAAGGGGATGATAAAGCTATTGCCACGTTGCCCTTGGTGCTGAAGGCTGTGCTACAGTGGTGACAAATGTACAGGGATAGGGCCAGCAGTTGTGCTGACTCAGGGAGGGGACATGAAATAGGATGTGGACTCTGGCTCAGGAAGTCTGTCCATAAACTGCTGTTTGTTTGCCAGTTCTGCCAAATCATTGTGTGCCCTGGCAGTGAACTCATCTGACCTATATCCCTGCTCATGTGCTTGGGAAGGAAGAGATGGGAGTAACAGCAGTTTGGTCTGCTAGGACACACCCCTTGGACAGGGTTTTGTTAATTAGCTGCTTTATTTCCTTTTTTCCCTTTCAGGTTTTTGATTTTTTATTTTCCTCGTGACATCCTTTGATGTGATGTAGGGAGCTGTATGTGTGGTCAGAGAGGGAATGATGCTGTTCCATTCTGACATGCCTTTTTCAAGTTTCTTTCTGCCCTCTTGGAGGTTTCCCTTTATGTCCTCTTGTGAACAACTCTGTGCAGTGATTTCATCCTCCTCACTGAAGACAGGACAGATGATGTGAACAGCACAGGAGAGTGAAGCTGTAAAGTCAAATTTCTGGGCCTTCCTAGTTTTCTCCTGGTTTTCTTTCCTTCCTCTTACTGCCATCAGAAGTCAGCCTTGCTTCAGCAGCTGCCTGGGCTGTCAGCTCTGTTGCTCTCCCCAGTCCCCACAGGACCATCCCAGCTTTAATCCCATAGCACTCCCTGCCATGCCTGGCCATGGGGGTTTGTCAGCCCTCAATCTTTCATACCTCAGACTTACAAGCATGGCAGGTATCTGAGAGTGGCTTTATGATAAATAAAAGTTCCATCCAAATCATCTGTGACCAGTTAGGAGGGTACTTGACCAGGAAAAAATAACACCCCCAGACACCAGACAAAATAATCTGTAGTTTTCAATTTGTGATTTTCATGGTTTGGGCAGGAAATCCATGTAATCCCTCTGTTTGGATATGGTTTACTGTGGGCTTTGGAAGTGCAAGGTAACTCTTCTAGCCTGAATTAGTCCATGCAAGGAAAAAACCGACCAACCAACCCAAACAATGAAGCCATTAGTGAGGTGTATCTTCAGAGTTGTCCCACCTCAGCTCTGGTTGAGGGCTGTGTTGAGGGCATGGCTGTGAGGCACTGAGATAAAAAGTGTTTCATCAGGCACTCAGAGCCTCATCAGCCCTTCCAATGAAAGTCTTGGAATGTACATTTATCAAATGATACTCTCTGTGCCTTAAAGAGAAAAATGGAGCTACTTGAAGACAACTTCCCACCATCAGTCCCAGGACAAGTGCAATGATCTGTTCTGCAACCATCAGGAAAAGGAAAAGAATTAGTGGGGCTTCCAGGTGCAGGAGATATCAGCTGACCTCATCACTGCAGGAGCTGCAACAAAGAGGGCTGGAAATCTCAGGTATTGAGAGAATGAATACAAGGAAGCAGTTTTTACTTTTAAAAACAAATACAAAACTCAGGGTAGTACATGCTACTGCCACAACATGTGTTGTAAGCTGTTTGTAAGGAATGGTAGCATATGATCTCTGCACATACACTGGTTGGCAGTCTCCTTCAGCCTTCCTCTACCCACCTGAATGTTCTCAAATAACTGGAATGTGGATTGAACTTCTATGTTATAGGTCAGTGTTTTGAAGTCTTGGCTGTAAGATAAAAACTGAGACAGGACATAGGGAATCCTCAGTTACAGAATTCCATACTTCAAAAATCCCCACCCCAACTTGAGCAGCTGTGTTGAAGGATTACACTGGAAGTGCTGCACAGCACCTGACTCTTGCCTCTACATTTAAGCACCTTTCATTTGAGTAAAACACTCAATGTACCATGTTTTTGCTGGTTGGTGTTTACATAAATGTTATGGTGGAGGAAAACAAATTTTCAGCATCTTAAATGTGTACAAGGTGCAAATGCAGAGATGTTCCTGTAGAGCTGCTGGGGTGAGCCCCCAGCTGCCTCCTGTGCCAGAAGCCAGGCTGTACAATTCCTGGGAGGATCTGCAGGCAGCGTGTGCAGGGATCATCAGCACTGGATAAACTGTACCAGGCACTCAGAATTTCACATGTACAATGAGTAAACATCCACCTGGCGTGCTCTGTGTTTTCTGATAGTGGTGTGGATGTTGTGATAGCAACTCTGCATGTTGGGACCTGTGATTAAATGCTGCTTTTTGTCAGCCCCACCCCGGGCTGCTTTTGTCAGTCAGAGCAGTTCTCATGTTTGAGGTTTCTCAGCTGGGCTGATTATGTTTGTGGGAATGGAAGAGGTTGCTCTGAACATATGGAAACGTGCAGGTAGTGCTTTGGTCTGCTACCTCACACCTGCAGGTTTGAGGAAGGGGGGCTTTTTTTTTTTTCCTTTCTTTAATAGTTCTGAAAAAAAACCCAACCCACTCCTCATGTTTGGAAATGGAGTCCTGAAATGTGGTGTGAATGTAACAAATATAGGGACATCTGCTTGGTTCTTCTGAGAAGTTATAAGAGGAACTATATACTGCATAAAAGAGTAAATGCCAAAACACATGACTTCCCAGGGAGCCCTGCCAGCACAGTCCAACAGAAAACTTTTTGTAGGAAAAAAGAAGGGTGCAGTTGCTTACCAGCCTAGCCCAGGACTTCCTGGCCTTGTGATAAGGTCAAGATTTCCTCCCTAAGTTCTTCAATGTAACCTATCTTTTTTTTAATCTATTTTGGGGGAGGGAAAAAGCTCCATTCATTCACATATATGAGTTTTAGCTGCCTAAATTGACACTATAACACAATAGGCATTTGGTTTTAATAAGTGCATGGATTTTCTGCATAGTTTTTTCTTACTTTAAGCATTGAAAAGTTACTATTTACTGTAACTTGGTGGTACCTAGAAAAGACATATTATGGGATAAATTTATTTTTTAAAAAACCCTAATGATTACTAAGTTTTAATTGGTTCCATTTCAGCCTTTTTCTTTATAAATATGATCATTTGAGTATTGAGTTAACAAACATGAATGCTTCTGAAACTGGTGGTCATCTAGACTCCACTTTTAGTGTGGGAAAAACTACAGTCATTCATGTGTCCCAGTGTGGTAACTGTTGTCAAAACAGGCTGCCCATGGGAAAGCCTTTTGCAAAACTTGGTATAAAAGTCTTCTTTCCTCTGGATTAAAGGCTGCCCTGCACTGAAGACTGTTCAGACTTCAGAGCTGAGGGCTGATACCCTCTGAAAGTCAGTACTTTGTGCCATGGAAAATAACACTCATTGTTCTAATGCAGTAATTGCAGTCGGCTGTAATAATATGGTAGAGGTGGAAGTGGCTTTACTTTCCAATTGAGAAGTTCATTTAAATTAGCAAAGCAAAGTGGATGAGACCATCAGCTGTTGTTAGATGGCTGAGGTAGCCACAGAAATGCACTTTTTGACAAAATAAGCTGTTCCTAAACCAGAGAGGAGTCTCATGGAAGCCTTCATGGAGGGGCTGTTTGGTCAAACAGTCCCTGTCCTGCTGGAAGGTGGTTTTGCTGCTGCAGTGGGAGGCAGGAGAGGGAGGTTCATTCTCCTGGTTCAGAGTGAGGAATAACAGAAACTGCTCTGAGGTGGATGGAAGAGGACCTTGAAAGTGGTCTTCCCCTTTCCAGAGCTGGCATTCCTTGCTGCACTGCCTGCAGGGACAACAGGCACAACAGCTGAGGCCGCTCAGTGAGCACTCAGACTGAAATGGCTTAAAATGGTAGCAGGTCTCTTTTTGCTGATCTATAAAGCCTGAAGGAATTCTGACCATATAAATGTCCAAGAATACTCCCCACCCCAGTCCATCTGAGGGGGCATGGAGGGAAACTCAGGAGTAAATGCTTAAATGGCTCTTTTGCACATAATGCTCTTAATAATCTCTATATTGAACTCACCTATCAGCAAGCTGAGATTCAATTCTTGCCCATGATTTTAATGATTTTTAATTCCTAATGTCATAGGCAAAATAACATTAAAACATGTTTATCTGAGCTGCATCCCTCAGGAAGCATTTGTAAGCATCAACATTTTGCATGGAGCATCCGTATCTTAAATGAGAGTTGGGTTTCAAAAATGGTGCTGGGGAAAAAAAAAAAGAAGTGAATTCATTGCACTTTCAGAGCTGCAGTGGAGGTGGCCTGTGAGTATCTGCTGCACACTCTGGTGAGAGGGGTGCTGACACCTCACAGCCACTATGGGCTGCCTTCTGCTTTCCACCTCATTGCTACAGGGAGAGTGGCTGGACCTCTGCCCTCTGCTTCCTGCCACAGTCCTGGCATGGTCAGCCCCTCCCCAGCAAAGTCTGCATGGAAAAGGGAAAAAAGCAACACACACACGTTTTTCTTTTTCTTATACTCATCGAGCTACTTTGGTCCATACAATTTAATTTTTATCCCACTGTGAAGGGTTCTCTGATTGAAAAAGAAGATTGTGCCTCAGAATGTCAACTCCAATAGAGTATGCTTGTTATATTTTTAAAACTATTGTAATCTGAAGTTCAGTGGGTTGTGTCTGTACATCAGAGAGAAAACACCTGGGAAAACAAGTCATAAGTTTTTACATGTGAGAAGTAGAGCTGCAAGGTATTACCAGACCAGACAACAAAAAGGATGGGTTTCACTTTTTCTGTAAAGTGATCATGTCTGAAGGAATGTGTGCTGAAAGTGGAGTTGGCAGGAAGGCAGACAAGTATTTCAGTAACTTGCCAATGTTCTGCTGAATGTTAAGGCACCTGGGGAACAGGTCTGCTCCTCCTCATGGCTGTGTGGCTGAACATTCAGATGATGTGTGTGTTCTACACCGCTGGCAATTACATTTTTCTGGCCTAATTATGTTCTAGTCTTGTGCTTAACTCAATATATTTTACATTAATCCTGTTTTTCTCCTCCCACTGCATACCAGTGGTATAAACCAAAGTAGTTTCTAATATGAAGTCCATCACACTTTAAATAGTGCAGGTTTTTAAGTTCTGCAGCTTGCACTTGCTTTTTTTTTTTTTTTCCCCTGCTTATCTGTCCTCCAGGATCTGGTGGCTGGTTAAAATTGAAAATAAATTGGTTGTATTTGGAGAGGAACATCTGGAGTTACTGGATGTTTTAGATATTAAATGAGGGTCACCCTGACTATTTTTATGAAGTTCAGACTGCCAACATTTCAGTGACAAAGAAAGTGAGACATAAGAAAATGTAGTAGGAGTAACATTCACATCTAGACACTACTTTAAAATACTCTGCACTGACAGAGATCAGCTTACTGAAGTCTGTGTCCCTGGCCAAAAAGTAAGGGAATAACTCAAGCAGAGGAGTTTGGGGAGGGAAAAATGCCATGGAAGGAAAATCCTCAATATTTTTGTGAAATAACAGCTCATGGAAGAGCTCATATATTTTGTTGGATTGACAGATACAGAAGGAATTGAATTGTTAGTCTTTAATAATGCAAGTTCTTCTTCAGTTCTGAAATAGAAGTGTCAATCTTCATCCTTAGACCTTAATAACTACAACACCACTACTATGACAAATACCTCATGTCATTACAATGTTTTAATTAATTTCTGTTTGAAAGGTCATAAATAAAAAAAGCTGATAATGGAATTAATAGCTTTATCCTTTTAATTTCTTCAAAGATCTAGAACTTGGCTAGTTAAACTTCACTTTCCAATTTCTTATGCCTCCCAACTTCTACAAATTAGTTTTCATGTTATCATCATTACATATACATTTCTTTGATTTCACTCTTGTGCCACTCAGACTTTGCTCAGGAGCTTCTGCATCAGCATTGTTTGAGTTCTTTTGCCCTTCAACTGAAGCACAGCACTATCCTCAAAAGAAAGGTGGTACTTCTAAATATAGAAACCTAATTTAGGTTCTGCTTTGACAACTAGCAGGCCCTTTCTCTTTCATTCCAATGATGAGGTATATATTGCTGAAATCTATTGATAAGTTATTTATCTTTTAGCTTGAAGGCAGAGGAGAAGTTGCCAGTATGGGGGGAAGGCACAACTCTTGTAAACATACTTTAGTTGGAGAGGTCTTCCATAGCTACAACACCTCTGTTCCATCTCCCTAAACAGGACATGTATTTCCTTCTATCATTAAAACCACTGGAGCCCCTTAATGCGAAGCATCTTTACTGAGATGAACTCAAACCTGTGGATGTACCTTTCCTTATCCCCTTTATTTTCAGGTTAAGTGTCTTACAGAGAAAGTCAGGTATAAATTCAGTTACAGAGAAACTGAATAAGTTCCAGAGACTGAATAATGACAGAGAGAGGAATGAAAATTTTGTATGCAGAGAAGCCAAGAGTGATTTTTTTTCATAAGGGAAGGTAGTTCTAAAAGTAACTTGTTTCTTTCTCCAAAAGTTCTTAGCTTTTATATTCCCTGGAAAACATGCCAATTCTTTTTTTTATGTACCCAAGCAGGTTGGGGGGGAGGGTGGCAAGGCACAGAAAAGGTGATGTTTTTTGCTTTTTATAGGCCAAATGGCTGTGATTCACAGCTGGGATTTTTGACCAGAAATGGGTCATTCATTTTATAGATTCTCCTGAAGTAATTCACTGTACAATGTTATAGCACTATGAGATGGGGGGGGGGAGGGAAGTATCCTGGAGATTTAGTGCTTGCCCTATTGTCCAGCTCCATTTGTGGGTCTTGGTCTGAAATAGCTCTCTTTCAGAGAAAAATAAAAACCTGTCAGTGAGAGTTACTCTTTTGTTCCCTCAATACCTACCTAATATAAAGCTTGTTCTTGTTACTTTGGGGGTGGGGAAGGGAGTAAAGATCTTAACAACATTTTACAGATATGAGAATATAAAGACCAAAGGGAGGCTTCGTTTCTAAACTTCCATCTATTGCTTGCTTTATGTCTTGAATTATTAAATAAATTACAAGAGCTATACTCAGTTGAAAGGCAAAAAAATGACAGTGTTCCTCATCCTCACATACATCTGCTGTAGTGCCTTGCAAATGGCAAAAGTACTCAGAAGTGGTGGAGGCCAGGGGAGGGAGAAAGGTGCCAGTGTGGGAGATTTCTGCTTCAGCACTGGGGAGAACAGGCAGGACCTCTGGAAATAACCTGCCACTCCTTCCAGTCAGTTTGGGGAAGGGGGATCCCTGTGGGAGGCCGTGTGTCAGTGATGGAGAGAAGGGAGGGAGGGAGAGAGAAGCTTAACCCCTCTTACTACTCAAGCATTTTACAGAGCAAAGCAGGACTTTTCACAGCACTTGGCTGGTTGGTTTTGTGGCCCAGGTACACAAAAAGTAGTAAGTTGATTCGGTAGGAAACAGAGGGGTGTTGCCTGGGGTTTCTGGGTGTGTTTCCAGCTTTCAAGGGGGTGTACGGAGGGAATACACAAGGCTTTCTATTCCTGTTAATCTTTTGCCAGCTGTTCCACCTGTTCATTCTTTCTTGCCTTTCTGGTGGTTCCTTTCCTGCCCACTGTGCATTCTCCTCTGTTTACATCTCCCTTTGTCTTTAGCGGTGAGTGCCAGAGCTGGGGACAATTTTCTGTTCTGATCTCTGAGGCCACAGCCCTCATTAGTCAGGAACAGTGACTGCCAGGAAAGGAAGCAGCCCCTTGCTTGCAGGCATTTCTCAGGCAAACATCTGGGAACTCTATTTTTTTTTTCTTCATGCCTCAAACTGTGCCAAATTTGGATAGACTTCCATGGGAATAACCAAAGCAGACATCTTTGACACATCCAGTTTGTTATAAAGCACTGGGCTTTTAGTAGAGGTCAGGAAAGCCAGCAGAGGATCCTTTCCCAAGGGGTTGGGAAGCAAATCTTGTTTCTTGAGGGTCAGTGACTAGTGTTAGATTGGAGTGTAATTTATGGACAGCATTTGAACTTGAGTATGAGACTGGTTCCTGCTGCTACCCATAGATGATCGAAATGAGGGGCTGAAATTCCTTCAGACAAAAGGTTTCAGAAGTCAAGCAGCTGATGAGTAGTTGCTGTGTAACTGGTGAGCATATCAAGGGAGTTCAGTGTGTGTCCTTTTTAAAGGCAAGGACTTGAAACAGATGAGAGTTAATAATCAAGGGAGCAGTGGAGGAAACCTGAAAAGTGGCAGATTTAATAAAGATGCCTAAATATAGTGTGCATGAAATTACTAATACAGTTCAGAAGTGAAGAGGGAGGCAAAAGCAAAAAAAGCAGGGAGGCTCAAGATGCAACTGGCAATGAGGCTGGAACTTCAACCAGATCCAAGAACTAAGGGAAGGCTGAGGAATTGCAGATTTCTTGGTGGGACTTTTGATGTTGCTGAATGGGAAGATAAGGATGAATGAGAAAGCTGAGAAAGATCCTGAAGGGATTTGAGTGGGAGTGGGAAGGAAAGACTCCATCATTAACCTTCATGATTGGATAAATGAAGGTTTGTCCTGTGGTGGATTACAGAGGTGCAGATGGTACTGGGGAAGACACAGTAGATGCTCTGACAATCTTAAGTGGAAATATGGTACCTGAGGAAACAACTCTGTGAAGAGAGGAGGCTCTGCCCCCAAGTACCTGGAAAATCTGCCTTTAGAGGGGGTGGCTGGTGCAATGTCTGGGAACTCCTGTGTGAGGGAAAAAGCTTTGACTAACAATGCAACCTCCATTCAGACACAGCTTTTATGGGCAAACATTTGTTTCTCTCTCAGAATATGCCAGAAGGTAAAAGACTGGTACCAACTGAGAAGGAAAAGAGCTCCAAGACTGAGGAAAATTATATCATGTCTGGCACTGCAGCTAGGGAAAGGTTAATGGATAATGGGATGTGGTTACTAAGAAATAATGGAAGTGTGGTATATACATATGGAGAGCCTGGACAACAAAAAGTAGAAATCTTCTCACAGAGGTTGGGATATAAAACATCTGAGCATCAGAAGGGTGCCAGAATGCTCTTAATAAATGGACTAGAGGTGTTCAAAACACTTTGTTGTGTTTTAAAAGAACCAAACAAAAGCAAAAGTCACGCAGTAGTAATTATACAGTAGACTAGAAAAATACTTTGGTGTAAAAAGGACAACACTGAAATCAGTTTGGCTCAAAATCACTTTGGAAAACGATGACAGAAGGAGCAAAGAATCTGTGTTAGCCCCAGGGTTAGACTGGAACAGGGATAGGGATCTTTGTAGTGTTGCTAGATAAATACTGCTTGTTATCAGGTGGTTTACTTTCCCAGGTAGAGATAAGAGAAGAAATGATAGGGCCAAGGTATTCCTGGATGTGACGGCTTACAAATTCCTTCCTTAAGCTGCTCACTGAACCAGCTGGAAGTCAGTGCTACTTTAGACTTCATTTTGAAAAGCAACGAGGATATTCCAGAAAATAATGTTGGATGGAGGATCCAGTTTCACTTTATGCTTTATCAGCTGCTGAGAGAGCTGGGCTGGCTTCCCTCTCCCTGCCCCCGTGGCTGATGTGAGCAGTGCCAGAGCCAAGGCTGAGTTACATCAGCAAGGTGACTGCAGAGAAGATGAGTCAGTGGGGTGGGGGGAGCTCTGTGCTCAGGGCTTGGGGCTGGGGAGGCGTTCAGGCATCCCCAGGCACTTCACAGTTAGTCAGAGTAAGTGCAACTTCAAATTGCACCCTTAGTAATCATGGGCTGATTCAGTTTGAAATATGTGACCAAAAAAACACCAACAAACATATGGAAGTTGGTTTAGAAATGTGAGCTTTGGATCTTGTGGCAAATTTCAATAAGCAAAGCTGGTCACAAGGGTAAAGGAGCCTCAGGACACAGTTTCTTAAAGTTTGTGGATATGTAAAGCTTGTCTGGAAACTGAATCCTCAGTGAAGAGTTATCCTGGTCTGCAGACCAAAATGGATGAACAGGCAGCCTGAGGGGATGTAGGAAGACTAATGCAGGAATCCTTCAAGCAGTGGCAGAGGGGACACAGGGGACAGGACAACTTAATTCTGGTTGGTTTCTAAAAATGGAACTTGATCTTCCAAATGATGTGAAAACAAATAAAAAGGTTTTGCATGATGAGAAGGTTAAAGAATAACAGTAATACACAGCTAAAACATTAAGTATTTTTAGCTTTTCAGTAAGGATAATAAGAATTAGATGTATGAGAATAAGAGAATGGAAATTACTGTGACCAGAGGGACCTTAAGGATCATAAAATACTCAGACCAATAGAAATTTCCATCTCATTAGGAAAAAATTAGTTCTTACTTTTAACTATTTTAGCTCATCTTTTTTTCAGGGTGGTACCAATGATTAGAGAAAGAAGGGCCAACACGAAGAGGGGTAAAGGAAGAATTAGGCAAGCAGTTAAAAGCCTGTCAGTTCTGTCCTCACAATATATAAAGCTTTGGAAGGCATTGAGGGGTTTGGGAGATCAAAGAAAATGAAGTAAACTACAATATACCTCCTTCAGAGAGTGAATTTTACTGACCCTACACCTGTCTTTGAGAAGAATTAATTTTGCAGACAAGGCAGGTCAGCCTGTGGCCTTCAGGTCAAGCATGGTCTGCCAGGACCTTTCCCAAGGTCTGCAGGTAAATAAATATTCCTGCTGAGCTCTGTCAGTGGGAATGTGCAGGCTGGGATTAATGCAGGCAGCTCTCAAGATTATTGCCAGAATATTGTTGCCAGGGAGAAAGGTCCTGAGACTCTCATTTACACTGCAGCCCCCTAAGGATCGATGGTTTGTAACTGTTCAGAGAGGCTGTGAAATAGGTGATGTCAGTCAGAGAGTTATATGGCACAATAAAACCAGACTAAAGTGTATCATTAATGTGGGCATGTGTTTCTAAATGCTCTTTTATTTGGGAGAGGTGAGTGACTCTGTGGATACTGGAGAATCATAAGACTGAAAAAGACCTTGAGATCATCTACTCTAAATTAAGGCAGTTAAAACTTGTTGTGTCTGCTGTAGAGATTAAGAAATTATTCCTTGCAGCATCCTGTTTTCATAGCTGGAGACACACCCAGCTGTTTTCCCCTCCCAGTCTCTCCAGTCTGTATTCATCCATGGTGTTTTCCAAAACTGTGCTCATTTTATTGTACATACCTGTCTTGAAGAACAATATCCAAAACTCTGCTCACTTTATAGTGAGGCTTTATGAAGGCTGAACACAGGTTGTACTAACATTTATATATCCCACTATTTTGTTTATGATTTTACAGCATGATACTGTCAACTCATAGTCCATAAACTGAACCTAACCTCTCTTTTTCTGTGGAGTTTCTCCTTAGCAATTCAGTCTTTCTGCCTTTGACTTTTGCCTACGTGCAGTATTTTGCTTGTCCTCTTTTTTTCTCAGACCACTTGTCCAGTTTGCCTCTTTGTCCTCTAATATAATTTGCAGTCCCATCAA
The DNA here is from genome assembly GCA_013400695.1 of Neodrepanis coruscans. NCBI lineage: Eukaryota > Metazoa > Chordata > Aves > Passeriformes > Philepittidae > Neodrepanis > Neodrepanis coruscans. The sequence goes on along the minus strand of VYZS01043127.1, from coordinate 3,503 downwards.
GCTGGTTGATTGTCAATTTAATAAATGTGGTCTCTGTTCCATCATCTGGGTCACTAATGAAAATAGTGAGTAAGAGCAGAGCCAGTGTAGGTGACTTTGGGAACCACATTCTATGTACGTATCTGGACAGACAGTGGTCATTTCTGAATGCTTGGGGTTTTTTTTCTGTTTTGATTATTCCTTCTTTTTTTCTTGATATGCATCCACATTAGTTTCCTCTGAGTGCAATCTGCTTATCTTGCACACATGAGTATCACAGGAGGCAGAGTGTCAGGATATAGATGTGCTTCTCAAGTCTGCTCTTCTGTTTGTCAGTGAAATTTGCTTTGACATTATATATTATTTTTGGATTCATGCTTATGGCCTTGTATTCTTTAAAGTGTTTACAAATAGACTGGTGGAAACACAGAGCTACTCTGAGTCTCCTGCCCCAGCCCTTCATCATGGGCTACTCTTGCCATCAGCACCTTGAAATGCTGCATCATGGACCCACTTGAACAAAAACTTTGGTTGGCTTTGTTCTTAGGCAAGAAAATGTAATTAATGTGATGTTTTGTAATGCATTCCACAGTATGTCAAGCAATGAACAATCAGAGGAAGACTGGGATTAGTAGCATGAACAGTAAATTAGGTAGGAATTATCTTATAAAATGATAGCTATGTGGTGTTGAAATAGGTGGAGGAGTGTAGTGGTGAAATAGGTCTGTCTGCCAATAGCTGTTAACACATTTTGGGAATTACTTGCTTCAGTATTTTCACTGAAATGTTTGGACCAACCTATTAAATTTGATTAAATCAGTACATGGTGCAGGACAGGAAAAGCCCTTAACAGAGAGGATGAGAGGGGGGTTTTATGCCACTAAAATTGAATGTCCTTGAGAAACAAAGTAATAAAAATGGAACAAAACGTCAGTGCATAAAACAGAAAGTGGCGGATTTAGGAGCAGATGGCAAATGTGGATGAGAGCTTATCCAGCGGAAGCACTGGCAAGGAGGAGGTTTGAGCCTTTTGGCCAGGGGAAGATTGTGACCCTGTGGTGTGATGTCGAGGTGATTGGGGTTTGCCTCTGGGATATCCTCCTGTCCCACAGGGCTGCCCCTGAGGGAGATTTTAAACTCACACACATCACTGTGCTCAGCTGGACAGAGATAAATGAAGGCAAACAGGACCGAGGGGAGGACAATGAGAATAACCAGGTGGAGAAGTGCAATCTAAGGTGAGAAACTGCATGGAAGTAGAAAAGGTAGGCTACTGATACTGCCCTGTGTGCTCACATGGGAGGAGTGAGGGAATGTCATCACCACTATAAACAGACCTTGGAGGTAAATGCTGTCTTATACACTATGCAAATGGATCCAGAAGACCCCAAATTCACAATACAGGCGTACACAATACAGGGATACATTGCTTCTTTCTAACATACCAGTAGGTTTGAACTCAGGAAAGAAATGCATATCACATTTAGGGGGAAACTTCTAAGTGAGACATACTTGTGTGACCTTTCAGGGACCTCAGAGAAAGGAGATGAACAAGATCTGGATCATTTCGATTTTATCTTTAAACTCACAGCTGTCACAGTTTGAAGATGAGTGAATTTATAAAAAGCGGAAAACTTGTTATCTCTGAGAGAAATACTTTGAGCACCATCTGTCCTGTGTTTTCCTGAAAGGGGAAAAAAAAATGTTTGTCCATCAAGGTTGCTACTGGACAAGCATGTAGGGCAGATGTGAGAATCTAAAAATAGTGTGTGTGGGGGGAGGAATCCATTATGATATCTAGGTTATTTTCTAATTTGTTTACTAGATAGACTGATGGTGTTTCAACGTTCTTTCAGCGTTGTCCTGATGCTGGGATCTATTGACTAAAACCCCGTCTGTTCCAGCAGACTTTTTATTATCAAGTGTAAACTTTTAACCCCACCTTCTTGGTGGTTTATGTCTATAAGGTTTTTTCTGTTTGAGAAGCTCTCCTAGTGTACTAGGAGCTGTATCTGGGTAGGATGTCTGACAGAGTTACAGTATGATTATAAAACAGTCATAGCTGGGGAAAAATCTGCTCAAGAAGGTTAAAATATATTTCTGTGAGTCTGACACCAGATTGTTTCTCTCCCTGCTTACATGATACACAAAGGTGAGGCGAACAGTCTGATGTTTTTATTTGAGGAGTACAGACTGGCATGTTGTCTCAATAAGATGGAGCTTTTGATACAGATAATTAAACCACAATGCATCAGTATTGCTTAATATTTAAATCTCAGTGTTTGGGAATATGAAAATACTACTTTTAAGATACTCTGTGTGTAAAGTGCACATGTTTAGAATAGAAAAAGAATGTATTGCAAAACACAGTCCAATGTTCAAGTATGACCTTATTCCCAGCAAGCTGGGACTGAGAGCTCAGGGGCACTGAATCCAAAATGAGTAATCCTCTCCATCCATGAATGGCTTTTCCCTATTACAGGAATCCAGAAATAGCCAGACAGAAAACCTGAAGAACTGGCAATTGGCATTCCTGACCTTTTGGAGACAGCAGAAGTAGAAAAGGAGGAAGAAGTTGCAGCCTTTTAACTATTCATCAAAAAATCCCAATAAACCAAAAACCTATTCTGAATATATTGCAGATTGAATGTGCTTATTCTACAGCTCTTATTGTCTCTGACAAATGGTGAAATACACTGCTGTCAGTAAAAGGGAACAAATGTAAATCTGGAGTCTTTTGCTTCCCAGAAACTGAATCCAATTTTATGTGTAACAACTTTATTCACATGATAATGTGAAGCAGGTATTTCCCTGCTCTCTGTTCTTGATACTTTTTCAGGACTTTTGTACTTAATCTTTTGTATGTTTTTGAGGCTTTTTTTCAGTCCAGATAGCTCCACACAGGAGCTTCTCTTTAACATATCCCAGCTCTGTTTCAAGAGGCAATTCCACTCCCCATACAGTTCTACTTCCCTGAGTTGTTCCAGCCTCCTCCTCAAGTGACCATTTTACAGCATGATGTCAGGAAAACGCTGCATGCCCTGGGTGTGGTGTCAGGCAGATGGGGAGCATTTGATGCTACAGGAGTCGCAGGGCTGTGGGAATGGAAAATACCAGCACAGTGCTTGCTCTCCACTGCCATAACAGAGGAAGTGATGTGGAGTGAGGCTCCCTCAGAACCTCACCCTGTGTCGCCTCCACTGGAGCCAGTGGCAGGTTTCCAGGAGGCATCCCTGGATGAAAGGCCTGCCAGCAAGCCTGAGCAATCCAGGAGCCTGAAATTCAGTGGGAAGCTGATCTTCTGTGGTGAAGATGCTCTTGAGTTGTTTTGGAGAAGAGCAAATAGAAAAATGAGAAATGAAATACAGTCCATTTAAAAGACAGGAAGCTGACTAAGCTGATGAATAAGATGCTTTAGACAAAGGGAAGAGAAGGAGTGGAAGGGCAGAGGAACTGAAAAAAACAGCACAACTGGGAAAGAAAATAGTGCTCTGGAAATCAGGGTTTAAAAGGTGTTATGGGAA
>VYZS01043126.1:2557-13344 GCA_013400695.1 Neodrepanis coruscans | reverse complement strand
GGAGGCAGGTGGCCTGGTGGTTACCTGCAGCTATTACCCGGGGTCCGAAGACCACATCTTTTCCTCGATCAGCACTAAATCCCTCCTTGGGCTAACGAGAAGGGAGGGAGGGGTTTGCGTGCGGTTTTTTCTAATTTTCTTGAGTTTTTCCTGCAGTCAAAGCCGGGCAGAGGCTCGCGGCTAAGGGGATCCTCAGACCACGTGTTCCCTTCTAATTACCCCGGAGTCTCTCGGTGGGGCCCAGAGAGGGACAAGCACTATCTCCAGAGCATCCTTACCTCAAAAACAGGCCCTGGGAACTTAATTTGTTTGTCTGTTTGAACTTTAATTGTTGGGTTTTTGTGTGTATGAGAAATAAACTGTGATATTTGTGTGTTTTCTTCATTTTGGGGTGTGTTTGTGACTTCTCTCAGAGTCTCTGGTCCAAAATCACTGAATTTGTGGTAAAACCACCACACACATCATTAGAGATTCTCTGAAATCTTTTAAGACATGATCATCATCATAATCCTCATCAATATTATTATGTAACGTAAAACTTCTGTACTGGGACCAGTGTTGTTTCATCAGTAACACAGACAGTGGTGTTGAGTGCACACTTAGCAAGTTAGAATATGTCACCAATGTGAGTGTTGCAGCTGATTCATTAGAGACAAAGGTTGCCATCCAGATGGACCCTGACAGGCCTGAGGAGTGGGCCCAAGCGAATATCATGAAGTTCAGTATGGCCTATTGTTGAGTGACAGAAATTTTTGTCTCATAAGATAAATAGAATTTTTACCGAGGTCTGTAGCAATAGTACAAGTGGTAACAGTTTTATACCATAAGAAGGTAGATTTAGATTAGATATTAGAAAGAAATTCTTCACTGTTATGGTGGTAGGACCTTGAGAAGTTTGCCTTGAAGAGTTGTGGATGCCCTGTCACTGGCACTGTTCAAGGCCAGGTTGGATATATCTTTGAGCAAGTGATCTATTTGAAGAAATCCCTGCTTATTACAAGGGAAATGGATGATACAGTGTTTAAATAGTATGGATATTTATTTAGAATAACTCATTGTTTCATATAAATATTTCAAATTATATAAAAATAAGGAAACATACTTTATTATGATAGTTATTATTCAAACCCACAAAAAATAACTGATGTATAACATACAAGTCTCTGACATCTTGTTTACTACTACTACTACTATATCTCTCAGAAAGTGCTGTCAGGCCTGTCAACAAAATTCACTCAGTAGAGCAAAAATATCTAAATAAACACATATGTTCCTGAAAGCTTCAATCCTCCATTTGCTGGTTATAATAATTATCTTAGAAAACAAGTGTGATTTCCCAAGAATGATAAGGATTTCCATTTTGGAACAGACTCCAAACTGTTAAAAAAAGGTGAAAATGAAAGTTTGTTATGATTACATTCAGAGTGAACTCTATGAAAGACAACTGCATCAATGTTCCACTGGTAGAAAAACTCTGAGAAATCTTTTTCATCCATGTAGGTCAGACTGTAGCCCATAGAGAAGACTGAAAAAAATGTCAGTTATAGCCACAGATGGTGGCACAGGAAGCAATAAAAACAATACCACTGTATCTTGTCCCTGCAAGGGTAAAACCAAATAAAAATTTTGTCCTGAAAAAGACCAGCAGAGCTGAGTACATCAGGCAAGGTGAGCATAGGTCTGGCATATGAATCATTCTTCCCAAAACTTGCAATGCAGAAGAACTGAAGAAACTAAAAAACAGCAAATAAATTACCAGATTTTAAGTTTGCATCTATTGCACTACTTTAAGCAGTGAATGTGTGGTAAACCTGCCTAGATTTCTACAAAGAAACAGAAGTAGACAAGGCAGGGAGAAGTACTGATGATGGGGATAAAATAATCACAAATTCAGCAGAGCTATAACCCACTTGAGACATGTTTTTCAAACCTTGTTCACCTTGGAAACCCAGTAAAGTTGGCCAAATCTGGCCCAGAAAAATGTTAACAAGAGTATTTTATCTAATCTCATTAATTTATTGGCACAGCTGGATGCTGGTGTTTTTTCCTTATTTTCATGTATCTACAAAGCCCATGTTTACAAAATAAATATTTTATCAGGAATTTCTTGATCATTTTTACCAAGTCCATGCTCTTATTTCTGGAGATCATATTCTGTCATAACACAGTTCCGTAAATTAATGATTGCCAGGGAAATTTAGGAAACAAAAAAAACCAAGGCAGTGCTCACAGCAGATTACAAGATATGTTTAGGTAGCTGGGGAGGCAGGAGAGATAAATTTATGTGGTATTTATGAGTGCAAGAATGATAATTCTGAAATAACAAAACTTTTTTTAAAGTCCTCTTAAAAGATGAAAAAATCAGAGTGATTCACAATTAACCAATATTGTTGTCAATAAAAGTAGATAAGAAAATATTGGGGAATTTTTTGCATATGTAAATCAGCAGGTTTGTATGATGTGGAATCTTTTAGGGATATGAAAGAGAGTTAGGTAATGACCTTGTTGAGACACTTGTGATTATATAGCTGGCTTTATGAACTGCAGGAAAATATCAGAGTATTTTAGTAAAAGACGAGCAATATTAGTGAAATTTTAATTAGATTTTAGTTCAGTATCCAAGAGGAAATAAAGGTTTCTCTACCTATACAATTTAAATGTCAGTTAGAGAGAAACTGAAATTTAGAGTCAAAAGCAAAGTACGCTGAAATTATTGAGGTGGTGTAAAAAAAAGTGTTTTGATTTCAGTAAGCTTGTTATCAAGCCCACCTTGCAAAAGTACTTTTATATTTTAGAAAAGGAGAGGGAGAGAGATTGCCATGACCAGAGAGGTTCTTGTTCAGTTGTTCTCTGACTCTCAAAACAAAAAAGAAAATTGTGCAGAAACCCATCAACTGTCTAGTTATCCCCAAACAGATGAAGAGCAGAGAAAAAGTCCAGTTTTATGTCCCTTTATGCTCATTGTCTGGGGGTGGAGGCTGGGGGGGACCGGAGGGGGGATGTCCAATTAAATGATCTTGAAAGTCTCTTCCTAGCCAAACCATTCTGTGTTTACTAATATGAATAGTCAAACTCTCAGTCAGTTTCAGGAACAAGATAAGCATTTTAAAGCTCATTCATAATTAAGATTAATATAGGAGCTGGAGTTACCAATTTCCTCTGTATTAAACCACTTTTAGAACCCTATTGATTGTCTTTCTCTGAGGAAATTTAACGGAAGTGACTTCAAAATGAAATGTCTTGGATTCCTACAGGCCTCAGGTTTATTATGACTTCCAAGATTTATATTTGGAAGCGAATTCCAAAGAATTTGGAATTTTCTTCCAAAGAATTCCAGAGAAGCAAAGGTGGCAAAAATCAGGTGAAATGTGAAATAAGTAAAAATTGTTAGGTAATGGCATTTAAAATAGTAGAAAAATAAGGAGGGAAAAAAAGTGAAGCACTGGTAGATAAAAACAACAGAAATATAGAACTGGAAGACAGCTATTTAGCAGGAAATCTTTGGAGCACAGAATCATAGTTTGGGAATCATTGCATGAAACACTACAGTATAGAAAAAGAAAAGGGAATATTGTAGGAAAAAATTATTCAGAAAAACTCCTATAAAATATGGTATGCACTACAGATTATTGCTTCTGCTAAGGAATAGTGGTGATTTACTCTGGAGTTTTTGTTTACATTTCTTAAGAAATGCATGATTATTTGTTAAGTCCATTTTAAAAGGAACATTTGATTTTTTTTTTGTTGTTGTTGTTCTGTTTTCATTACAGGAAAAAAAGTGTGAGAAATCCACTGTTGTGTTTTCACAAGCATTTTTGTATATCCTCAGAGTATTATTTCCACTCCAGAAGAGTACATGAGGAAATTTCCTTCAATCTCTTGAATGTCAAGCACATTACACCCTCTAGACCTCTCAGTAGATAAACCAATTGAAATCTGTGCTCCAGTTCTTCATCTAAAAAAATGAGGATAATGTTTTCCCACTCAGATTTTTCTGTTTGTTTTTGGGGGGTTTTGTTTGGTTGGTTGTTTGTTTTCTCCTTGCTTTTTGGGCCTTTTTTTTTTTGTTTCTTTTCCCTGATATTCAGCTTTGAGGGGGAAGGATTACCTTGTATTACAAACACATGAACAAAGGAGTTTTGGCTTTTCTAATAAGTGTTTACAGTAGGATTTTTTTTTTTAATTTGGATGGAAAAAAAAGACTTCCACTCAGACATCTCTAATCTCATAAGGTAATAAAAAAAATTAATTGAACATTTTTATTGGGAATATGTAAATGAGATACCAGTTGTCCGTGGCTGTTTTAAATGAAACATTTTTAAGTAAATCCATTCCTACATTATAATTAGAGTTTTTAAACATAAATTATTGTTTAAGTATCTATGATGGAAGTTATCTAGAAACTATAAGTCTCTATAGCTCTTACTTGAAAATACATCAGAATACTTTAAAAGAAAACAGAAGAATATTTAAAATAATTTACATTTTAGTGCCTAGTTTTTAAAATTTATAAATCTATACACATCTGCATAGATCCATAAATACTTAGTCTTAACCCTTGATGAGTGTTGTGGTTTTACCACTAGGAAGCGTGGTACTGACAAGAGATGTCCGAGAGAAGCCACACACACCCAAAAAGAAAACACACAAGTAACAGAGTTTATTTCACACACCCAGAAAACTGACAATAAAGTGCAAAAATAGACAAATTAAGCTCTCCCAGAACCCGTGTTGGGATGGGAAAGCTCTAGGATAGCGCAGGTTTTCTGTTGAGGGCTCCGGGAGAGACACTGGGATAATTACAGAAGGACTGCAACCTCAGCTCTCCCAGGGTTCCGCAGCTGACCTGAGAACCCTACAGTAGCGCCAAGCCTCTGCTCGCCTTTCTGAAGAAAAACACTCAGCCAGTTAGAAACCGCGAGCCCCGCTCCCCCTCCCTTCCCCAATCCCGTGAAGGAATTCCAGTGCTGATGGAAAGATGTGGTTTTCAATCCGTGCTGTGGCCGCTGAAATCGCTAATCCACCTGCACACGGGGGGCAGGACTCAGCACGGGAAAGTGTGTAGAAATGCGGCTCCGAAAGAGTCCACCCCCCAGGAAATACCACAAGAAACACGACCCCGAAAGAGTCCACCCCCAGGAAATAGCACACCGGGCTGCCACCTCTGGGTCGCTAATCCATCCACACGCGGAGGTTAGTCTCGGTGCAGAGATGAGGAGTGATGCTGCTGCGGCCGTGTCCAGGGCAGAAAGAGAAAAATGGCGTCCGCTCTTGCCTTTTTATAGGGGGCCCTCTTTGTGCATGCGCAGATGGCCCCCAGGGGGCCTGCCTTCTGTGATTGGATGATCAGCACCCGGGCCCCGCCTCGAGTAAGACCCTGTGTGCACACGGAAGTGCCGGGATGGGTCGGAAGTGCGCCGGCCCCACGGGTCAGAAGTGCAGACCGATCACGGCAGTGCCATCAGTGCCGCGGCCGCGTTCATGCTGGCAGCCGTGACGCCACTGCCGCTGCTCCCGCCGCTGCCGCCGCTCCTGCCACTGCCGCTGCCGCCGGCGCTGCTGCAGCTGTGGCAGCGCCGAGCTCCAACCAAGGACGGCCACACCGGGGACTGGCCCCATGGGCGCCGGAGGCGGAGGGGAGGCGGGGGTCCGCCGCCCTGGCCAGACCTGCCACTGGCCAGCTGGGCCCCCCTCCTCCACGACGCCGGGCTAGCCGGGCGCACACACACACACACACTCACTCTCCCCCGCGCCCGCGCGCGGGGGGGGGAAAACCGGCTTTATCTTCTAACCCACAACAATGAGATTTCAAAATACAGCTTAAAATCAGCAGAAATTACCAAAATCAGACAGTATGAAAAAAGTTGGCTTTAGAAGCTGAAAGGGTCGTTTTCCTGCATTAAGGAAAATTTCAAAGATAGGATTTTAATTACCATGTGCTGGTAATTGTGAGGTTTTGTGAGGTAATGTGCGCTTTGACCCAGAAGTCGCAGTGTACTAGTTTCTTATGTGCTATAGAGAAATAAATATATAGAGGTGTATAAAAAAGTACATATCTGTGTGAACAGATACTAAGAAAAATCTGCAAGTGGTATTTGTGTTGGGGTTTTTTTGTTTGTTTGTTTAACAATCATCAAAATCAAGGTTTCTATAAAAGAAATAGACTAGGATCAAATTACCATTTTAGGGTATGCTCAGAATCTCCCAGAAAACAAATTCTCAAATTATTTAATTTCAAAATATAAATGTATATTGATAAGCTAATTACCTTGATATTAATAAATATGCCTCATAACCCATATCTACAAACAGAACAAAAAAAAACCCAAAAAACCAAAAAAACACCAAAACTAAACAGATCCTTTATGTAATATTAAACCATAATTAATGATTAATTGATTGAGTGTCATTAAATTTTAACAGGTAGAGGCTGACTTGGGAGTTGGAATCATTCCTAGTATAGCTATTATTGACTGTTCCAGGTTTGGCAGTGATTAATTACTAGTTAAAAAAAACAACCAAACAACTATTTGTAATCAGGTAATCTGAATTGCTATAGCTATAGCATTATTGCTATAATGCTAGAAAATATTAAATATTACAGAAATTATATGTCTTGAGAGCTGCCAAGTGGCTATAACTCCTACAGAAGCCATTGCATTTGGAGTGTTTGGCTGATTTAAAGATTGAAGCTTGATAAAGAGGAATGTACCAAGAAAATCAAAACATAAATGCAGCTCTAGAAAAAATCTATGAAATAAGATACTCTGCAATTTGACAGCTTGTAATGAAAAGAAATGATAAGATTCATTGCAAGAGAAGCCATAAAAATAAAGGAAATACATTGTTATATTCACACATATTTTAATGTAAGAACTAATTTCTAAATTACTCAAAAATATTTGTTCCCACAGAAATGTAAATTCAACATGTTTAAAACAAAAACACATTTTAATTAAAAACAGAACTTTAATAAAAAATCACCATGTGAAATATTAATTATACTGCTAAATTTACCTTTATTCTGATTATCCTCTTTGAGTAAAATTATTTCATATTTTAAAGGTTAAGTAGGTAAAGACTAATTCTGGATTATTCAAAAATTTATTTTAAAGGATTTTTTATAAGAACTCCATCAGATTACCAATATCAGACAACAACTTTTTTCCTTGAAAAAGAATTACTTACCTCACCTTTCATAAAAGTGACACACTAGTATATTCAGGATTATCGTAATAACTAATAAGTTTTAAAATCTTGATTATTTAATATACATTAACTAGTCTTTGGTAACTAATTTAATAAAAATGTGTTTAGAATATTAAAAACACATTTGCTATTTTCGTTTATTTTTTTCTGGTAAGACCTAACGGTTTGTGTTCCCTCTACTGGCAGTAAAGAAGCAATTCTGCATGACAGGAACTCCTAAAGATAACCGAGGCACACAAAATAATTAAGCACTGATGAATTTGCAGTACTTTGACTTTACACGAGTACATCTGAATACATTCATAACACAGAATAGTCTTCTCTAGTTAGAGAAGAAAAATGTTAGCCTGGGGAGATATATGATCTTTTTTCAAATATTCTAAGGTGAAAAATAAATGTATTTTCTTAAAACTAAGGAATTGTGAACTCCTTTCAGGTTACCTTGTGGCCTGAAAACACTTTCTCCTGGTATTTACAAATCCCGTACACATTTTAAGCAATATCCTTTTGTTCCTACCTGTTAACAGTACAATTACATGTGAGGAATATTTAGGCAGTTTTTTAACACAGCATGATATGTAAAAATGTTTACTAAAAATTAAAGAATATCTCTGAATCCAGTTCTTACTCTACTAAAAAGCATTAAAAAATGAGTGATGAATTCTCTCCTGCTTTTTGGAAAGAAGGAAAAAGGGAAAAGAAGATAAGAAGAACAATCAGTCAACATGATCTCTGGTCCTACTTGCTCAGAATTTGATGATTTAAGACCTGCAGCCCTTGTTACAGTGAACAAAATTAAACAAATTGATAACCAGTAGATCAAGAAGGCAAGAGGAGAACAAGGGGTGGAAAAAATAAGAACTAATTTTTCTAAGAACTAAATGTTCTAAGAACATTTTGACTATCCATATCTAAATATCCATCTTTGACAAATACAGAAAACAAGTATTCTCTGAAAACTGCAAGTAATCTTGAATCTACTCCTTGCTGACAATTTGGAATTTATTTGCTTTCATAGACACATTTATGAATCTGAAATTACTGCTACAACTGGCTGATGCAAGAACATAAATAACTCACTCATGGATATGTGAACAGCTAGGAAACTGGAACATCTAGAAGACAGCTACAGGAACTAAACAGTTAGTTCCCATGCTGCTGAAACAGAGAAAAAAACCCTATCACAAACAATCCAAATCAGTGATATTAGTTACAGTTGTAGATGAGTGATTTTTCTCATGTTATAGCCAAGAAGACCTGCCAGAAACAGGCTGTTTATAAACTAGTTACCTTGCTTTGATATTATATTTGCAATTAGATCACTGGTTCTCGAGGTACTAGGCTTTTGCTCTACAAAAGATCAGATGATACAGTAACAATGACCTCTCTAGAGTTTAAAATAAATATGAATCTTTTTCTGACTCTTATATGAACATGCCATGGACAAAGTACTCATGGAGAACTCTTGTGTCATCTCTGCATCCTCAGGCTCAATCTTAATTTGTATTTTAAGTTTTGAATTTTAAAAATTCCAGTCAACAAAGCACAAATGTTTAAAGAGTCCTTGTTCCAAGGCTTAGCCTTGATTTTTCCCTAATACTGTCACTTCTTATTTTTCTTCCATAGCAAGTATAATATGTTACTCAAGTCTAAAAGAACCTCACAGAACACCATGAAAGGAATATGTACAGCCCTGTAGTTTTATTTGTGTATAGGGAAGATATCAGTTTTGCCTCTATTTTACAGATATCTCTGCATGCTGTAACTGTAAGGCTTCCAGGTACATTCTAATTTGCTCTTGCCTCAATCACAGGCAAAAATTCGGATCAACTATGGCTTCCTCTATGTGAAAATCTATCTTGCTAAATAAGCAAGTTCCTGTTGCCGATTATAATTATCAGGAAATGGCACAAATGCATTGCACAATTTTTTTCAATAGAAGTCTAGTAAATATACACTAAAGCCTACCAAACATCTAAGGACAGAACTCTCTTCTAAATTTTCAGGGAAAAAAAAAGTCTACAGAAATGTTGACAAGTTTTTAAATGCTCTACATTTTGGTATCTTGAACAATACAGATAACTTTCAGGGACCACATATTTGAAACAAAACATAGAGCCATATATACTGAGTTGGAAGAGACACATCAGGACCATTGAGTCCAACTTGTGGGCCTGCACAGGACATCCCAAGAATCACACCATGTTTCTCAAACATTTCTTGAACTCTGGCAGGCTTTGTTCTGAGACAACTTACGTGGGGAGCATTTTCCAGTGTTCACCCCCTATCTGACTGAAAAATGTTTTCCTGGTATCCAATTTAAACCTTCCTTGATTCATCTTCATGCTGTTTCCTTGGGTCCTGTTATTGGTCACAAGAGTGAAGGGATCACTACTTACCCTTCTGCTTCCCCTTGTGAGGAGGTTGAAGACTGCAATGGGGTCTCCCATTAGTCTCCTCTCCTCTAGATTGTGATCGAGAGAAGTGACCTCAGCTGCTCCTCTTAAGGAGGAGAGGCTATATATCATACTATAGCTGCATCCATGAATCATAGTGAAAAATATATACTTTAGCATAGTCTACAAAGATACTACACTTGGTAGTCTATTTAGAGAGTTTTATACATGACAAAAATCTAAATCTAAACAATTCTGTCTCTAAGTTTGAGAAGCATCCAACCAACAGTGAAAAAATTGTTTGGCAGTGAAGTAGGCAACTGTTCTCTATGTTTCTGCAGTGTTGTTCTTTAATAAGAAACTATCTCTTCTTTACATGCACTCTTTTTGTTACGTAAGAATGCAAAAAAACTCAGCTCTGCTTCTCTGAAAGGCTCATTTTAGGGTAACAATTTATTATGAACCTATAGTAAATACAGATGTGAGAAATGGCAATTGCCCTCTTGCCACCTGTCTCTCTAGGTCAATAAACAATCCTCAGTAATCTACACCCTGCAATAAAACATAGCTCTTAAGAGCTTTTCCTAGAACAACACCCTTCAGCACTTAAAAACTGCAGCAGATACTAATGACAGTAAGAAAGCATGAACAGAGATGCTTTTGATTGCTGCATTTGCAAATTTTCTATATTCTAATTCTCTGATTAACTCAGTTTTCAGAATTAGTGAGAATAGGGGTAATGCCAATACAAAGCATGTAAGTTATACACGTTTGATTGGGTTCCACAGGTCTTTAATGTTCTTGTTTGGATAGGGTGGGAAAGCTTTCTACTACAAGTCCAGTAATTTGAGGAAATTACTGTCCTATAATAATCTCTCCTATATGTGAAATCTCAACTCTCCCCTTATGTTTACAGCCAGCCCAGGTCATTATGGTTTTCTGCATATAGTTCCTTTTATTTTGTATGGAGATCAAATATAGACTATAGCTATTAAGATGCAGTAATGAAGCTTTACAGTTTTGATATACTTAGTTAAAATTCTATTTATAAACTAGTAACATGAAAGACTTAAGGCAGAAATTAAGCTGATTTTCACCTCAAGCTAATAAACTAGTCACCTGCTGGGCTATTTTTTTTTTTTTTTTTTTAATCATTAATTAAAATTAGCAAAAGAATTTTTT